>MJUT01007036.1:23884-37054 GCA_002080005.1 Gigantidas platifrons
ATAAAACAAAATAAGTATTTCCTTCCATGTCTGTCATCAGCATCTACTTTCCATAAACATCAGAGGTCATAAAGCCCAATTAGTCATCATTAAACTGCATGATGTAAACATCTGTAAATTACCTCCCTTTGAGGGCTATCATTACAAACCAAATTAAAGTTCAACAGTCTAATAAATTACCAAATTATATCAGATGATTTATTTTTTATTAAAAAAAAATCCAGGACTTCTGTGTCCATGATTTTTTTTTTTTTTTAAGTTAAATAATATGAAATATTGACATCCACACTTGCCTTTTGGACAGCACATTTCTGTGTCCACACTTGCCCTCAGGCAACACTTGTATTATAGTAAATATAACACCCCACATGTCGGCCATTGTAAACATGCTGATGACTGTAATTCAATACATCGACAATGATTTATTACTTATCAAACTACTAAATAACAAAACACATTCTATATCATATACATTATATTGTCTATATAATCCTATAGATGAGATGTGATGCAGAGTTCGTGCTAATAAAACAAAGGATTTACAAGCTATATAAAGTGTATTTGATGTACTATAAATGTGAAGCAAAAAATAACTTAATTAAAGTGATAGGATCTACGATTTTCGTGTTTAATATTAAAATCGGTAAAACGGTGAACTAACGACCAGTCCCTAGGTATGAACTAAAAAATGCTTAAAATGTCAATTTTATAATTTTAATCAACGTAATTAACAGACTAAAGTTAATAGCTTTGTATCGTCTGTACGAATCGCGCTCATTAATTATGCAAAAATGCGATCCCAGCATCACCTGCGATGACCTCGACCTGACCAAAAAGAATTATGGAAGCTGAGTGCATGTTTTATCAACAATGCGATATTTATTATATATAACGTAGATTGGAATATGCTATTTGAATAAAATCCATTGTCAGGTAATAGTAAACCAATTCTGAAAACTTTCACGAACCTCTCAATACAGATATGTGATTTTACAACACACACTACAAGGAGTTTGACAATTTATTTTTAGAAATGACCGCTGAGGCACGGTAGAGGGATATTGTTTTGTAAGCAGTTATATCATGAGTTCCTAAGTTCAAAGAATCCTTTAAACTCGTCCAACGGTCATGCTCCGTCCTTATGTTTATCTTGGATTTCGCATATCTTGCTATAACTTCTTTACGATTTCTTTTCCGAGCCGAATCTGTCAATTTAGCAGGTCTACCACTTTGGTTTTTGCTTTGGACGACATGTTGTATTATTGTGCGCTTGCGTAGACATAAGGTCAAGCCTTAGGTTTTATGAATATGGGCGGGTTATATATATATATATATATATAAATAGATTTTTTGTCACTGACAAATATTCACGAACTCTTGTTTCAAGTAAAAAAATCACTGACAAGGGGGTACGTTTGAAATAAAATCATATATTTTTTTTATTTAATTACTGAAGGCATGATATTTCCCTGATAAAAGTGAAATGCATTTTTAAACGAAAATCGTGGATCCTATCCGTTTAACAACCCTCGCTGAAACTTAGTGATATGACCTAGTTTCTCAATACGAGTTCGTATTACCGTTGATAATATAGGACATACTATGCACACCTCTTCGTAGATTGATTGATTGGTTTGTTTTTAGCACCAACTTTAGCATTATTTCAGCCATATCGTGGCGGAACAAATTAAATAGTAACATAAGACACCTACATGACCCTTAGAAATAAAACGTACTTATATGTACAAATAAAAGATATATTAAAAAGATAAAACCATTTATTTTTGAAAGTATATTGTATAAGTATATTTGTGTATTTAAATCTAATCTATTTCTTCTTCTTCTTCACAGAAAGTATTATAAAAATTCTGAAATTGTGTCGCCTGCGACTTTTGTAAATAAATCGTATAAATTGTTGACATTGTAGAAGTTCTGACGAACGTCAGCAACATCCACGCAGTCAATCAAAACCTGCCTAATTGAATGATTGGAATTACACGGAATACATTCCGGTCGTCCCTCATTATTCAATAGATAACTATGTGTTAATCTACCATGTCAGATACGACATCTGGTCAAGACTACCTGCTCCTTTCAGCTGTGACCGTAAGAACAAGGAGTCTTGCCAACTATGGAATGTATTTCATGTAATTTATTATAAATTTGCTGGCCCCAGCTGTCTTGCCAGCGTTATAAAATATATTTCACAATAAAAGTTTAAATAAGGGTAATAACAAAATTACCGAACACAGAGCAATCTTCCAAAGGGAAATTCAAAACTCATAAATCAATAAACAGACAAAATCAGTCAACAACCGTGAAATCAGTATAAGGAATAGAACAATTGGATACAGGGTCATCCAATGCGTTATTGGCTTCCTGGTCAACGAATGTGTTCCCATGGCTAGCAATCCATGTGAAAATTAGATGTTTACCAATACCAACACGTCTTTTATAAATTTCAACACTTTTTAAATTAAAAGGGTTTTGAGTTTTACCACTCTCAATTGCCAACAGGCAAGAAAGATAATCTGAACGGATCATGAATTTACTCTTATCAGAAGAGGCAACGAATTTCAAAGCAAGCATTATTGTATTAGCTTCTGCACTGAAGATCGAACTGGCAGATGGTAATCAAGCAGAATATACCTGCTGTCCAACAACAGCTGCCATCTATCACCATCCTTTGAACCATCAGTATTTATTGCAGGGCATTCAGCTGTTACGGATTTCATATCAGCAAAATGTTGCTGAACCAGTAAAGGGTTCGTTTCAGACTTTTTGTATTGTGTAAGTTCAAATTTAAAGATAGGTTTTGGGTTTAACCATGGAGGGTTTTCAGGAAGTACAATAGGAGCTATTTCATCCCAATTTATATAAGAATTTTCAAAGTGTGATTTTACTCGGAGTCCAAAAGTTTGAATTGTATTGGGTTGTTTATCGTAAGCAATTTCAATATAATTGCATATTACATACCAAGTTTGATACTTCTGTTTTCAAGGGAACTCTCGTTTGCTTCAACATACGAACTCTCAACTGAAGACGTTCCGAACGCTCCAAATGAGAGTCGTAATCCTTGATAATGGACTGTATCAAGCAACTTGATAAACGATGGACGGGCGGAACCTTAAACGATACATCCGTAATCCAATTTTGATCGTATCAACGATCTATATAAGTTTAGTAAAACTGTGCTATCCACATTTTAATATGAGGTAGAAAGGTAAGTTGACTATCAAAAATGATGCCAATATACTTAGTTTCTGGAACTCTTTTTATAGGGGAATTGTATAACTTTAACTCCGGGTCTGGATGGTGTCCTCCTTTGTTACAAAAGTGCAGACCCACATTTTTTGTGCTAGAGAATTTAAATCAGTTCTCCATTACCCATTTTTCTATCTTATTTAGACATAGTTGTAATCGTCTTTCAATGATGTTCATATTCATACCCCGGTAATATATCAGGAAGTCATCCGTGTTATCATTTAAAACTATAGCAAGACTGTTTATCTCAATACTAAACAATGTAACAGAGAGGTGGCTTTCCCGGCGAACCTCCATCTCTTGTTTCTGAATGTCAGACTTTTAAAATGCCATATTTCCATGTTGTGTCATATGCTTTTCCTAGATGGAAAAGATAGACACCGCATGTTCCTTTCTGTCAGAAAACGTTTCGAATAAGTGCTTCAAAACGGACAAGATGATCTAAGATGCTTCTACCTTGACGAAATCCACACTGTATATTGGACAAGAATCCATTGGATACAGGAAACCATACAAGGCGAGCATTGATCATCCTTTCCTTTGTTTTACAAAGGAACTAGTTAGTGCAATAGGCCGATAATTCGACGGTTCGGAATGGTCTTTACCGGGTTTTGGAATAGGAATGACATTAACTAATTTCCAAATTGATGGCAAGTCGCCTGATTACCTCTCCATAGACAAAGGGAAGACCACTGTATAAGAGAACTAGGGAAGGCAATAAAACATATTCTTCGTTCATGACTGATCACCATGTTTGTAACACGTCTGGTGTCATTAGTCTAGCAGTAACTGTTTACACTTCAGAAGCATCTGGGTTAACTATTGGTTTTAGTGGGGTTCGTGTTGCTCTATGTTCAGTTTTCTGCGTAGTGTTTTGTAGATCAGTATTTGTCTCTATGCCTTTTTCTTTTTACCAATGTATTGTATGTCCTTATTCTATATACGACGTTCTTTTTACCAATGTATTGTCTGTCCTTATTCTATATACGACGTTCTTTTTACCAATGTATTGTCTGTCCTTATTCTATATACGACGTTCTTTTTACCAATGTATTGTCTGTCCTTATTCTATATACGACGTTCTTTTTACCAATGTATTGTCTTGTCCATATTCTATATACGACGTTCTTTTTATCAATGTATTGTCTGTCCTTATTCTATATGCTACGTTCTTTTTACCAATGTATTGTCTGTCCTTATTCTATATACGACGTTCTTTTTACCAATGTATTGTCTCTCCTTATTCTATATGCGACGTTCTTTTTCCCAATGTATTGTCTTGTCCATATTCTATATACGACGTTCTTTTTACCAATGTATTGTCTGTCCTTATTCTATATACGACGTTCTTTTTACCAATGTATTGTATTGTTCTTATTCTATATACGACGTTCTTTTTACCAATGTATTGTCTGTCCTTATTCTATATACGACGTTCTTTTTACTAATGTATTGTCTTGTCCTTATTCTATATACGACGTTCTTTTTACCAATGTATTGTCTGTCCTTATTCTATATACGACGTTCTTTTTAACAATGTATTGTCTCTCCTTATTCTATATACGACGTTCTTTTTACCAATGTATGGTCTTGTCCATATTCTATATACGAGGTTCTTTTTACCAATGTATTGTCTGTCCTTAATCTATATACGACGTTCTTTTTACCAATGTATTGTCTTGTCCATATTCTATATACGACGTTCTTTTTACCAATGTATTGTCTGTCCTTATTCTATATACGACGTTCTTTTTACCAATGTATTGTCTTGTCTTTATTCTCTATACGACGTTCTTTTTACCAATATATTGTCTGTCCTTATTCTATATACGACGCTCTTTTTACCAATTTATTGTCTCTCCTTATTCTATATACGACGTTCTTTTTACCAATGTATTGTCTTGTCCATATTCTATATACGACGTTCTTTTTACCAATGTATTGTCTGTCCTTATTCTATATACGATGTTCTTTTTACCAATGTATTGTCTTGTCCTTATTCTATATACGACGTTCTTTTTACCAATGTATTGTCTGTCCTTATTCTATATACGACGTTCTTTTTAATAATGTATTGTCTGTCCTTATTCTATATACGACGTTCTTTTTACCAATGTATTGTCTTGTCCATATTCTATATACGACGTTCTTTTTACCAATGTATTGTCTGTCCTTATTCTATATACGACGTCCTTTTTACCAATGTATTGTCTGTCCTTATTCTATATAAGACGTTCTTTTTACCAATGTATTGTCTGTCCTTATTCTATATACGACGTTCTTGTTACCAATGTATTGTCTGTCTTTATTCTATATACGACGTTCTTGTTACCAATGTATTGTCTGTCCTTATTCTATATACGACGTTCTTTTGACCAGTGTATGGTATGTCCTTCTTCTATAAAAAGGATTCTGGTTACCCCTTTGGTACCTTCATATTTTTCTACAAAAAGAACGAACAATACTCCAACTTAAAACGGAACGTAAATTAATCCCTTGAGTGTAACATTTCTTACATCAAATAATAATGAAGGATAATCTGGGGAATATGTACGGTATTTGTCGTATATATTTTCATTTGTGACCTTGTCTCCTCCATAAATACAGTTAAAAGACTACTCAACGTAAATTAACATTCAACAATCCAATAATCTTGATCAACAGGTTATATTTATATACACAATATAATAGTGCATGACAAGTACATCAAATCAATTGACCGTCATGTCGTTTGCCTTGTCCGTAATACTAATGTTCCGGCAACAAATAACACATGATACCTGATTTAACTGTCATTTCTAATACTACACTTCTCCCATCATATGTTAAAACGACAAAGAATGACACTTTTATTATTTTATTTATTTTAGTGACAATAGAAGACCATAAATCCAAAAAGATGTAAACAGAAATCAATACTTAAGTTTCAAAACAACAGATTGATACAAGTTTACACGATGAGGTATGTATATTACTGGTTAACAAGTTTGGGTAATGGGCTTTGGACTGCAATAATAAATATATTTCAGGAAGACTATGCCATCTCTATAAATTACATTTTGCATATTTGTTGTAATTGCTTTACACCTGGAGATGAGCCATTGGCTCACTTTTTGAGACAGGTATTCATATGACGGTGAATCCTGCTCAACACGTGACAAAGTAACAATCACAATGACCCATGTATTTGTACTATACACATCCTTATGTTTCCTATAGCTTTGTTTTTACTGTAAGTCGTATGTGCCCATGATTAATTAATCAAGTGTCTGATCGTCTATCATGTTGGTCAGTTTAAGTGGACGGAGATACCGTAAAAGACTTGCTTCAATGCAGTGTTAAATGTTGTCACGAGTGTATCGATTATATCACCACCTCCTCTACAGACAAATTTACTTTTACGTGGGCATTTGTTCTATTTATATATCATGTCAAATAAGTTGTATATAAGTATATTATATAATTCTAAATCACCTATGCTATATAATACAGATAATCACAAATGCAGAGAGAATAATCCTATTTGACAAAGTAAATCAGGGATTTTAAGATGTATGTCACCAAGTTTTAAATCTGTGGGAACGTCGGAAATGTAAACTACTCACCGCGTTACTAAAGTGCATCTGAGATATTAGTTTTTGTGAAACTTATATTCGACAATGACATATCCTTCATTTGAATCGTTTTTTTGCCTGTCATGGATACTTTGACATAGAGTGTTTGGTCATTGTTCTTCGGACTTCTTGTTAATGTCAATGGTTGGGTAAATGAAATACGAAATATTGCAGACGGTGTAAGATATTATTATTGTCATATTTTACTCAGATATGGCTTAACATAAAAACAGCACGTTTTTGACTGTAGATGCAAAATTAACGAAGCGTGGTAAACAACTCTGGTGCCATTATATACAAAGATGGCGGCCATATAATATTAAATCCCCGTAAAGAAAGTTGTGAAGAGGGAATATACTACATGGACCATTTACCGCTTTCTTGAGTATAGCATTTAATTTTCAATGCAAAAAGGGTAAGGAATGGTCATATAAAAAAGTACCATATGTTGGGAAAATGGATCATGTGACACATGTTTCACCTTGGTATTTTATTCGTTTTATACAATACAGAAAACATCTCCCATGTTGATGTTTGAATATTGTAATCATGACAACGAAGAGCAACACAGTAATTACAGTCTGACCCATTAACACCTGTGTCTAATATGATAATTAATATTTGTATTGATAACAGATATCGTGTATCAATAAAATAACGTAATCAAGGTATAATAATTACAACAAGAAATAATTATCCCGCTTGATTATACCATTACATTGGGTTTCCTACTTTTCCCTAAGGACAAATCTAGATGAATTGATAAACAACTAATTTGTTATGCAAATACAAACGCTTATTAAATGTATTAAAAGGAATTTAGTAAGACCGTAATTGGAAATTGTATTATCTAACACTGTGTATGTATTCTATAGAAATACCTGATTTCAATTATTTGATACAGCCCATAATACAAAACATTGTATTAAGTAGACCTATGTATGTGATACAAGATGTCCTTTAGTCCGATCTACCTTCGTGAGTGACGTCATCAGCTGGCAATGCGAAAAAAACCATAATGTCTCCGTTAATAAATGCAAAATATATCTGAGAATTCTTATCAGTAACGCCGAATAAGTTTGTTCATGTTGCAATGGAATGTACAATTAAGAATTACACTGAGGACAAACAAATCGTGGCAAAAATAACACGGAGCAATCATCGTCTACTCATAGTCACAATTATTGATGAATGAAACGTTTGAATGAATGTAGTGACGTACATGTAACACAACCTGTCACTTAGAGAACTCGTTGTAATTTGTTAAATACATATTAATGAAACCTTACAGTATTACCGTCTTTTGTCCGTTGAACAAACGTATTATATGTATACATGTGATGGTCTTACTGTTAGTATAATGTATCATCAGTTGTATACGTCACTACTTGACGATATGTGTCTTGTGGTGATATATGTTACACAACTGACTCGATACAAACATTTTCACAACACAATATATATATAATGTATATATACATGTATAGTGAATGTATATAGTGAAAACAATGAAGATTCTAATTTGCATACCCCTTCATAACCACTAATAAAGCTGGTTATTACAAGTGTTAGTAGCTGGAAAATGTATAAACCATTACAAATTTTGACCAAATGATGAAATAAATTATTGCGTGATTGAATAAAGCACGGTTCGTCAATGTAATTCGTTTTGCGCAAGAAAACCTGCTTTCCAAATTTACACTTTAATACTATTGGGACATAACAGCGCCTTAGAGATGGCTTTATATTTTATTTCACAATAAAGAGGTATTCACCTTAATTGTGTAATTAGACGTTATAAGAACGTTTTTAATTGAATATTTTGTAAAACTATATTACCAGCAATCCAATGTCTAATACAACTGTTCAACAGAAAATAATTAAAACTGACGTCAAATATGACCATACATTGAACTTGTGACACGATTTTAATTCACTAAGCTGAGAGATATATTCAGTGGGGTTCGTGTTGCTCGATGTTTAGTGTACTGTGTAGTGTTTTGTAGATCGTTGTTTGTCCTTTTTCTTTTGGCCATTATGTTGTCTGTTCGTTCTCGATTTACGGATTCTGATTACCCCTTTGTTATCTTATAATTATATACACATATCTTTATTTCAATGGGATAATGAAAAATTAAACAGTTTTGTTGATAATATTGACCAGGTACAAGTAAATGATATACTTTCTCAATTAACAGATATGAGTGAAAATACTATTAATAATGCAACTGTCATGACTGTAGATGCTGTTGTTGAAAAAGTATGTAATATACTAACCAATTCTGCAAAATCTACTGTTGGTACGTATACCAAAGCAAAACATATACGTATTGTTACAAGTAAGTCTAAACCATGGTTTGATGATGAGTGTAGACAAGCAAGGACGCAATTTAGATGTTCGAAACGAAAACTTAAGCGAAATCGTACACAAGCTCTAGAAAATGATACTAAATCTCTGGAGAAAAAATATAAGAGAATTATGGATAACAGTATCCGTAAACATAGAAAAAAAATCAGAAATGAAATAGATAACTTAAAGTCTACAAATCCTAAGGAATATTGGAAAAGTAGTAGAAAACAACATAACCAGGACATGCCCATTAATATATTCTTAGATTATTTTAAAACTTTAAACCTGGGAAATCCGACTGAGGAAGAAACCAATATAGAAAACCAAAATGATATAGAGAGGTTGAATAATTTAAGTATTACAGCAGATGAAATTGAAAAATCATTGAAGAAATTAAAAAACAATAAGTCTTCTGGTGAGGATATGAAAATTAACGAATATTTGAAACATTCATTTAGTGTTATGTCAAACATTTATGTAAAACTGTTTAATATAACAATGGTTGTATACCAGACCTTTGGTTATCAGGAAATATTACACCATTGCATAAGAATAATGGAGATAAACTAGATTCTAGCAATTTCAGACCAATTACTATTGACTATTACCTAATTGGTGAAAACCAAGGGGGTTTATAAAAGGATATTCAACGACAGATAATTTGTTTGTTATTTATATGTTAATTAATATAATGAAAAATAAGAAAAAGAAATTATATTGTGCATTTATTGATTTTGCAAAGGCCTTTGATACTGTCTGGAGAAAAGGTCTTTGGCATAAATTACTTGGAAATGAAATTAATGGTAAAATGTATAAAGTTATTTTTAATATGCATAGTGGTATCAAATCTCGTGTTTTATATAATGGCGAAATGTCAGAATATTTTCCATGCAATATAGGAGTACGACAGGGAGAAAACCTTTAACCTTTCTTATTCTCATTATATTTAAATGATCTCCAACAGTTTCTTGACGATAGGAATGTATGTGGTTTGGATTGTATATCTGATGAGATCGAAGGAGAATTTAATATTTATTTAAAACTCTTTGTATTACTATATGCTGATGATACAGTTTTATTTTCGGATTCTGCATCAGATCTACAGCTACAACTAAATATTTTTGTGAATACTGTAATATCTGGAAGCTTATTAGTTAATTCTAGCAAAACTAAGATTATAAATTGTTCTAGTGGTCGATTGCCCCACAATATTAACTTTTCATATGATAGGAATGCAATAGAAATTGTCAATGAATTCACATATCTAGGCCTGAATTTCTCAAGAACAGGTAGTTGTACAAATGCGAAGAAAGTTTTAATTAATAAAGCATATAAGGCTATGTACCATGTATTAAAGAAGGGGAGGTTACATAACTTGTCAATTAAATCTCAATACGATCTTTTTGATAAAATTGTGAAGCCAATCCTGTTATATGTGTGCGAAATATGGGGGTTCGGCAATATATATATTATTTAAAGAGTGCACCAAAAATTTTGCAAATTAATATCGAATTTGAAGAAGTCAACTCCGAATTTTATTATATATGGATAACTTGGCAATTATCCTATGTCCGTCTTTATAGAACTACGCATGATTAATTTTTGATCAAAAATGGTAAATGGATATGGTAGTAAAATTTCAAACATTTTGTATAAATACATGTTTTTGAAAAATTCGCAAAATCAATATATGTCTGAATGGTTGAAATGTATTAAGAATATATTAGATAGATGTGGATGTAGTAATGTATGGATATGTCAAGGAAATGTAAATCCAAAAGGGTTAAGTGTTAGCTTAAAGTAAAAAATATTTGACCAATTCCAACAAAAATGGAGATCTGATATAGAAAACTCGCCAAAAGGGCTGTCTTACAAATTATTTAAAGAAAAGTTCGAATATGAGCACTATTTAGATATTTTACCCGATAAAGATAGAATTACATATTGTAGATTTAGAACCGGAAATCATAGGTTACCAATAGAAACGGGCAGATTGCATAGAATTGAACGACAAAATAGACACTGCAATTTATGTCAATGCCAAGAACTTGGTGACGAATTTCATTATATACTTCAGTGTCAATCTCTAGTAGATATCCGAAAACAATATTTAAATCCTTATTTTATACACAGAATTAATATATTAAAGTTCGGAAAATTGTTTCAATCTAAACAAAAAAGTAAAATTAAAAAATCTTTGCAAATTTATAAGGGTTATAAATTCTCAAGTGGTTCTTCCAGGTTAATCCTCTGTTATTATTATCTATGTTATCATATTGAACAAATTCTTTGTACCCCTGTACTTACTATGGTGTTTAAGAAATAAAGAATCTTGAATCTTGGTAATCTTTGGTGATACAGTGGTATACAGATAACAAATTAAATACATACAGATACAATACAATACATAATAAGAAATATATGTTCAATATTTACAAAATGAGAGTGAGAACATTTTTCCTTATATTGCCCGATGCCTACGGTGGAGGGCAATGTAACACATCCATGCAATTCAAGGTACTGAGGGAAAATATTCTTGTATATTGAACACAATCAAACGCAATATATGTATAATATCAAGAAAGCCTTGTTTTAGTAAGCGTGTGACACAAAATAATACCTGTCGAGTGATTGGGTCTGTAGGATAGAACTACATAGGCAAATTGGTCTTCTAGACACCTTTATGATACTAAAATCTGCACAGGACATAATTTCATTAATAATTTATGTCCTATCCTATTACATTTTGTCCTTGTCAAGAATTTATGAAATTGTTTCTTGGGGACAGAATTTCACATGAAAAATTGCCTGGTGAACACTATTTTATAGTGAAAATAAGTCCACAAGATTACTTCATTCTGATGATATGTCCGGTGCATCATTTTTTCCGATAACAAGTTAACAAAACGCCATTGGCATGATTTGCATACATAGTTTTCCACAATTATGTTTTTATTATTTTTTTCTAACACCAGCTGTTCCATGAAACAATTTGATTTTAAAAATATTTGAATTCCAACCTTGGTAAATATCCAGGAAGGTTCGCAGACCGTTTCCTTCGATATACGGATTATGATTACCCTTTGGTATCTTCCAACTCTTCTTATTGATTAAAACAGTATCTAGTAACCACACATTTCTGGAACTACAAGGCCAATAGTTATAATATTCAACAATATCACTTCCAATTTGAACTCCAACTTTTGTAAATATTCTGGAAGGCTCTCGGGCCTATTATTTTTTAAAAAGTTATCTAGCAACACTATTGTTCTGGAATCAGAAGCGTTGGTAAATATATTGGACGACTTTCAGATCACTATGTTTTTTTAAAGTACCTTATAACAATGCATATTTGGGATACGAAGCACGATACCTCTGACATGGAAAAATTGATATTGTCACTTGTTTAATTTCTACATGGATAAATATCGTGGAAAACTCTCATTCCTGTTGTTTGTTTGTTTGTTTTTTATGGTGGGGGGGCGGTTTTACTTAACAACCATACATTTCCAGAATATTAGCTGTGACAAGAATCAACTTAATTTCAAAATATTGGAATTGCAACTAGTAATTCTCCAGGAAGACTCTCATTATTATAATTTTTGAAGAAATATCAAGCAATCGTGCATTCTGTGAAACACAAGAAAAAAAGTTTTGACACGGATCAATTGGATTGCAATACATTTGAATATCCTTATTCTTGTTTTGTATTTAACTATCCTTATTCTTGTCTTGTATTTAAATATCCTTATTCTTGTTTTGTATTTAAATATCCTTATTCTTGTTTTGTATTTAAATATCCTTATTCTTGTTTTGTATTTAAATATCATTATTCTTGTTTTGTATTTAAATATCTTCATTCTTGTCTTGTATTTAAATATCCTTATTCTTGTTTTGTATTTAAATATCCTTATTCTTGTTTTGTATTTAAATATCCTTATT
>MJUT01007042.1:0-13680 GCA_002080005.1 Gigantidas platifrons
ATTTAATTGGAATGGAGAAGGGAGTGTTCAAAATTGAAAATATCTAACTTATTTTCTTTTCATCTTTGGCTCTGTCCGTTCATCTGGACGGGGAGGGGGGAATGAAAATCTCTTAGTTTTGAATAATATTGATTGTATATACATATTCAAACTTACAAAGGAATCAGACAATATCTAAATGTATTTGCTATTCACTAGAAGTCTTCATTGAAAAATACAAATATAACATGCATTCACTAACTTACTGTTAAAAGGGAGATAACTCAAGTTACATTACACTAAGCATTTGTTCAAACAAACTGAAAATTCTTTCTTTATCTACTCTTTGCGCTGAATTATCAACTACTCTACTTGTGTATTGATCATTGTATGTATTATAACCATTGCAATGAACTATATTTGGATACCTATTTTGAGCTTCACGTCTGCCCATATTGTATCTAGTTTAGATTTCTTTGGACATCTAGCCATAATGTCTGTAGGAAGAGTCTGTTTCCCTAAAGCTATGACCAGTATCTGAACTTTGTTTACCATGAGCTGCTAATGTTTGCCTGTATCTACTATATTTTATTTTAGAACCACAATTAGCCCCATACCTATAATTTGCATGATCATATTTCTTATCACCTCTTTTATCATAAAAATCTCTGTCATTCAGATTCTAATTTTTCTACTTTCATTTTGTGTTTTTAATTTTGTTTTGAACCCATAAAAGTGGATTCAACACCTTTTTGACATATTTTACATAGAGTTTAATACCATATTCAATCAAGTGTATGCCATAATAAAAGTCATCACTACTCATTTGTTCAAAATTTACATATTCAGCATTAATATCAAAACAGAATTTTGCTTTAATAATGAGCTATACAACAATAGTTGTTCATCAAATTCTGAGGATGTCTTCTTATAGAATCGTGGCAGTAGTTCGGCTATTATCAGTTTTGAGTTTGGTAGTTCCCTTTTCAATTCACTAATTAGATCTTCTAGTTCTTGAATAACCTCTTCTGGGGTTTTTGACTCTAGATCATTAGACCCTACTTGCAATAATAGTTTGTCCGACTGCACTTTTCCACTTTTAATATAGTTTCGTGCACCTGCTATAATTTTATCTTGTAGAGTAGTAGCACGGACTTTCTTATTTAAGTACATCTTTTTCGGTATCAAGTCTTTTGTAATTGAAGTTCCAATAATCCATACATCTGCACAAGTTGGGTCCTTAGAGTTGTTTAAGGTTAGGTTATGCTGTAAGTCTCCTAATCCGGTTTCAGTTTTATCAGACTGTACCACATGAAACCTGTTAGCAGTTTGAAGAGTCACAAATTCATCACTGCCTGTATGTTCACTTCTTTCGCTAGGAGTAATATTATCATCTGTTATTTTAGTTTGTAGTTTGTGTGTCATATTTTTAAGCATCGAGATCTCCTTGTAAAGCTTTTCGACATATGTAGGATATTTTTTCTCTATTTCCTTCACTTCCTCTGTGATCCTTTTACTTGCTTTAGAAAATTCTGATTTTAGATCAGCTACTTTGCTTTCAAAGTTTTCATAAGTACTCTTTTTTTGTGTGTTCACCAACAAAATCAGACTGCTTTTGTAAACAAGCATGGATTTTCTCAAATTTACTACCAATAACTGATTCTAATCTTTGAATAGAATCTTTTACTGTTGCCATGTCAGTTTTAAGCTCACTAATTTCTCCTAATTTATCATGAATTTCAACACTCACGTTTAGGATTCTGTTAATCTGAGTCTCCTTTTCAATCTGATTTTCTTCTATGGCGTGAAGTGCCATTCTCAAATTTTCAAAGTTGCTTTTCACATCATTTTCTTCACTTTCATTATATTCATTTTCTATGTTTGCTATGTTTTTTTCCTTTATTCTGCTTGCACATTGATTTTTGCCTTCTCAGCCTCATTTTGCTGATATTCTTCGCTTGTGTTTTCCCTATCACATTTTTTGTTTTTTCTTTGTTCTGCATATACATGAATTTTTTGTGTTGTTTTGATCATATCTTGTTCTTTATCTATTTGTTTTCTAACGTCAAGTAGTGGTATAACATAACCTTCACTTGACCTTAATTTAAGTGGTTGTTGCATAGATAATGATTTGATTTATTCAAAATAACGATGTACTATAACGTTTTATCATATTAGTGAAAAGGGGGTTGGGGGTTGGGTCCATACAATTAATTTGACCCAGTCACTTTTTTATTAAATTGTCTGTACAAAACCAGTAGAGTGAGCAGAGTGTTAGTGGGTATAGATTTTACCTCTGTTTCTAGATTTTCATATTGGAGTTTGGACCTGTTTTGACGGTTTTAAATTTTTATTACTTTTTATCTCAGAGAATTTTCCGAATACCCACTATTATTTCTTTCTTAATGTGGCGATATATTTTACTTAAGTAAGTTGAATCATGTTTAGATAAGCAAAAGCTAAATCTTAACAGATGACTGAATTTGAACAAGACAATTACATAATTTGATAGCGTTTTAAGGAGTATTGATTTACATTTAAAGTCGGCATAATGAATATTGTTTTACTGAATGTGTAATCCCTTTTGTATATAGTACACGAGGCTCCAGAATCGTTCCATTCAAAAAACCTATCTATCCAAGCTTCTTTGTTTTGTAGTTGCACGTTACTTTCGATTGTCTATCCAGAAGCATATCATGCGCTATAAATTCGATATTTACGTTCTTATCGTGATTACAAATTATTCGGTGTTCTCTAACGTTTAGTTTCTATGGTGTTATATTATAATTTTTTTATTGGGGATACCCTTCTCCAAATCCTCGTAAAACAGGAAGTTGATAACATGCTTGGTCATATGGAATTCAATACATATACAGTGTCGCTTAATATTTTGGTATTTAAACTGACGTTTACATTGATCACCTGTCAATACAAACTGATAGTAGACTGCAATATATTTAGAGCTCGAGGGATTTAACATATATTCTCGTCGTTTATTTTGTTTTTGTTTTGTTATTATCACAACTAGAACAAAGTTAAATCTTAAGACATGATGGCAAATTCGGAGGCTCAAAATATTGTTATTTGTGAACTATGTGACAATTCCTACCCTGTACGATGGAACTGTGTCAATTGTCTGGAAAATCTTTGTGACTCATGCAAGATAGTTCACGAACGTGGAAAGGCGACAAAACACCATGAGGTAGTTTCTAAACGTGATTATTTTAGATTACATGGAACAAAAAGACTGAAAAGTCAATGTACATATCATAATAATAACATATGCACTTTTTATTGCCCAGGCTGCAATGATCTACTTTGCACAAAATGTGTGACGGAAAATCATTCAGGACACCCACTGCAAGAAATTGAGATAGTTCACCAAAAACGACACAAGGTTATTTCGGATACTGTAATGGAAATACACTATCTACAACAGTCAGATTTATCAGATAAACAGCATAATATTGCAGACATTAGAGAGGAATGCAAGAAAGATAAACAGAGTTTAAGGGCACAAGTGTTGAAACAAACAGCAAAAATAGAATCTACTATAGCTTCTTGTTCTCAGAGTTTACTTGACAAGATGGATCACTTTTACGATATAAAAGAAATGCGTTTGTCACAAACTTGTAAAGATATAGAAGAGCAGCGTGTGGTTTTAAGAAAGCAATGTGAGGAAGCTGAGAATTTGTTGAAGTCAAACGACACTCGTCGCTTTATTGGAGCGGAAAATAGTAATATTGTGAAAGCCTTGCAAAGTGTAATTAAATATCAAACTCCATCTAATATAAAGAGAGTTTCGTTCATTGTGAAGAAAAAGGTAGACTCTAGTCAAATTGGCACACTAATTGGGACACTCCAGTTTCCATCATTTGATTTTCCTGACCACCAATCGGAGTCAATGCAGCTGAAGTTCATTTTCGAATTCGATAAAATCGATAAATACGACATTATATCCCCTTTAGATTTAAACAATGTCTGGGTTAGAGATAAATATACTCGTGCCGTATGTATGTGGAGAAGAGATACGGACAATCAAGATATTGAACACCAAGAGAGTGATCGTGAATTGATAACAATAAATGAAAGAACTAATTCTATTCAAGCTATTTCACAAAATGGTGCAGTCAGGGAAATACGACATTATCTCTTTTGGCAGCCAACATGCATTAATATCACAGGTGACATAATTACTCTGGGTTTGATTGACAACAGAGTGGATTTTGAGGCAGAAACCGTGAGATTTGTACAAAGCTTGAAATCTCCACGTAGACTTTGGGATTTCATTAGAGCACGTAAGTAGTAGTAATGAAGATAAGGGGATACTAATTTATATATATATGTCCTGTTCTCAATTAAGTTAAGGGGTCCGGGTGGCTCAATGAGTTAGGTCGCTGGATCTAACAGCTCATGCAAGCCTATCACCAATACCGCGTGGGTTCGAGCCCAGCTTTGCAAATTACAAAAAAGGTGCACTCGACTCGCAGCCACAAGTGATAAAGTTTACCAGTTGCTTGCCCAGGGTAGGTGGTTCTCTCCGGGTTCTTCGGCTTCCTTCACCACTAAAATCTGGTCGCCATCATATAGCTGAAATATTGCTGAAAGTGGCGTTAAACACCAAAATTCAAAATTGAATTAAATTAACGACAAACCTAATCGGTAGCTTAAAAAATAAAGAAATTATAAACATGAAAGATGTAAAATTGTTAATCCACCGAGTGTATATTTTGTTTGCTTTTATATCTTTTTTATAACTCAATTGGTGATCTAGTTACTCGCCGTTTGCTCCTGGTTTAATTATTTGGCTTTCCACACTTAATTTGATATCTACGTTTTAATTACTATCACTCGGTCGATACATCTGATGGTGGCCTGTTAGTCCCACGAGGGTATCATCCGCCCAGTAGTTGGTGCTTTTGAACAGCACTGACATGGTTTATTGGATATATTTATAACTGAAATTTACAGTTCTTAAATAATGAAAATATTAATAAAACTAAGGTCCCCCAGGCATAAGTGACCTTAGCCGGTTCCTATTGGTTAAATTGAAGTCATCACTTCGAACGTTTTGCGGTATCCATCATGATTTGGTTAACCGTTGCAGAACATCAGTATCACAAATGTTCGCGAATACGTTCCACTCGTCGTAAACACTTTCCAGTTCTTTCTTCATTCATGACATCACCGGATTTGTAGCTTGAGTAGCAGGACGGGCACTACAAGTGGCTCAGGAACTGCAAACCATTCCGGGGCACTTAAATTCACCCCTTTTATTAGTTAGGTTCGTGCTACCCGATCTTTAGTTTTATTGGTAATGTTTTGCAGATCGTTGTGTTTTCAATTCTTAGTCGATTTACGGATTCTGATTACCCCTTTGGTATCATCAAACTCTTCTTTTGGCTATCATGTTTGAGCCCTTTGCTCCCAAAACTTAAGATTATTTGGCTTTTCAATCTTATGATTTTGAGCGTACTTGGTGGACTTGTTCCGGTGAAGCGTCGCGCGCATTGAGGTAGATATATACGATTGTGTTAATGTAAGTCACTGTTTTATGAAGAACAAAGATGAAAGCTTTTTCTCACTTTCCCAAACAAAGTTGGAAGACTATTTGTTATTTGTTTCGTTTGTTATTATTTTTTGTCTGATGCATGTAGCATCTCAGACACCACACGTCAGATTTCCCGAGGTTTTCAATTATATTAGACAAGGATGTTTAGTGAGTCCTAAATATTATTTTTTTGTGTTGGTAATCTTAAAGGTATATTTGTATGGATTTAAGTCAGGATTTGGCTTAGTATTATCATATAATCCTCTGCGTTTATGCGTATTTTATAACAGTTCCTTTTTAGCTATCCTGTAGGTCCTATTTGATTTAGTTACTAGATGCTTTTTGAATTATTGGACTTTTCCATCTTACCTTGTGACATTTTTACGATCATCAATCATGTAGGTTACAAACAATAATGTCTGTATTAATATAGTAATAGCTTTCAGAAAAGGTACCTCTTATCTAGTAGTCAGGAGTCTGTTGTTGAACTTGTGGTTGAGCTAATCATATGATTAGCCCTAATTACATTTTTAATTCCAAATCACATAATAAGCTAATGCAATGATTAAATATGATTAGTTAATACATTGATTAAAAACAGTTCGGCAACAGAATTCAATAATTGCATTAGCTAATTATAAGTGTGTGATTAGGAATTAAAAATGTAATTATGGCTAATCACAGGATTAGCTTAATCACAAGTTCAACAACGGACCCCAGGTTACTACGAACATTCACTGACCCTGTTATTGTACACTGTCCATGTTAATGTTGTATTTTATATTTGTGATGACGAGTGATCTTCTGGGGGTGGGAGCGCATATATACAGATGTTTGTATAGCTTGTTTATATATGTATTGTCGTTGGAGATACTGTTATCAGAAGAGGCTTGGGATCCAATTAACTGATTTACCTACGCCACATATTTGTACCTGTACCAAGATAGTATCTAGATATTTTCCGACGCCATATATTGTTGTTTTTTTTTTTTGTGTTCAATGGTTTGAGATGAGATATGTTTCTTCGTTTTTTTGCTATGGCTACATATAGATTTGTTTACCATCACTGTTTAAACTTTCTTTTTATAATTATTGTAAATTTAATCACTATAATATATTTTATTTTGCTTCTAGATATCAATGAATATAGAGATGATCATTGTTATGGTTTAAGAATACCTTTGTACAGGAAACGTGCTTTTCTAATGTCTGCTTGTTCTCGTGCAATGTGTGTTCTGATGACGCTGAAGGGGATATTTTAGACACCGTATACTGTGGAAATGATGGCGAATTAAGCGAAACATTGTTGGATATAAGGTTCTGTGCTTTAAACAAAACGAGCATTTTAACCCATGAAGTAAGAAGTGTCGGGCAACATATTGTGAAGAGAGAAAAGACAGGCAAAGTCACCATGACCTGTCATCTATCTAATATTCATCCAAGAAATGGTGGAATTGTCTGTACAAGTGTTGGAATTATTCTTATTTTAGACTTTAACCATAAAATTCATTTCATAAACGATACAGGTAAGGTTGTTTCGAGCATGTGTTTAAAAGATTTGAAAATTGTACGTGCGGAGAGACTATTTCTGGACAAACATGACCGCGTGTGGATAAAAGGAAAACACGAGGGTGAAACACATGACGGGGGAGTATATATCACTGGTCTTTCAAAGTAAGTCCCGAAACACATGACGGGAGAATATATATCACTTGTCTTTAAAAGTAAATCCAGAAACACATGACGGAAGAGTATATATCACTGGTCTTTCAATGTAAATCCTGAAACACATGGCGGGATAGTATATGTCTCTGGCCTTTCAATGTAAATCCTGAAACACATGACGGGAGAGTATATGTCATTGGCCTTTCAACGTAAATCCTGAAACACATGACGGAAGAGTATATGTCATTGGTCTTTCAATGTAAATCCTGAAACACATGACGGGGGAGTATATGTCATTGGCCTTTCAAAGTAAATCCTGAAACACATGACGGGAGAGTATATGTCATTGGTCTTTCAATGTAAATCCTGAAACACATGATGGGAGAATATATGTCTCTGGTCTTTCAATGTAAATCCTGAAACACATGACGGGAGAGTATATGTCATTGATCTTTCAATGTAAATCATGAAACACATGACGGGAGAGTATATGTCACTGGCCTTTCAAAGTAGACACTTGTGTGTTGTATTAGCAAATTTATATATTTTTTAATATAACCAATAAAAATGTATATCTCATATTTCATTTTTTATTTACATATATCAAACGTTTGATGTTATCTTTGTTTGTTGTTCATTCATTATTACAGCTTATCAGTTCGGGAGGGGGATACGATGTATAACGTCACTTAAATATATTTCAGCTATATCGAGGGGTGTAATTTTAACCGTGAAGGAAACCGAAGTACCCGTAGAAAGCCATCGCGACCTTCCGCAAGTCAAACTGTATTACATAGCGTTGTACCGAGTACACCTCGCCAAGAGCTGGATTCGAACTCAAAACTTTGTGATGTAAGGCACTGATTGCACATGACTTTGTAGCTGCACTTCCAACTATCATACAGTCACGACCACGACGACCCCTATTAGACCGGAGCAGTTGGTATCAGAACATTTTCAGATAAGATATATATCATATTCATTAGCCATTTGAAACAACATGTTCATTGTACAGTGGCTATCGAGTTTACTCATTCAGGGAAGCAATAGTACCCAGCATCAATGATAATAGGATATGCAGCAATAATGCTCATTTAAAAAACAACCAATTAAACCTGGACAGTTACACTTCCACTCAAAATCAAACAAAGAGAAAGGGTACTTATTAGTAAAAGGCAGAAACGTTTACAAAAGGAATAAAGGAGGGGGAATAGTTGAGACCTGCATGAATAACCAAATTAATTGTTATTTTATTTTATAAAGACTTGTACCGCGTAAAAACTCCTGAAAATTCAAAAAAGTGCTATTAAGATCTATTGCACCACAAATTCTTCGAATTACAAATGAATTTCATCTAATAGTATCATATAAAGGATAGTTCAAACAGTTTGTACACTAGAATCCATCTATACAGCTTGGTTCATTCTTAATATATTAATCTATATCAATTTAAAGACCTTCTTGGAAATTTTAATTCTTGTACTGTTTGCAAAATTTCATTTATTCAAACATTTGTCATTTCTACACTTTACACTAACATTCCTCACGAAAAATCAAAACCGGTTTAAAAGAAATTATTCAAAACCCATTTTACTTTAAAAACGGTTGGCATCGGTACTAGTTTATAGTTCTGGATCACGAATTAACTTAAATTGTCAAATACGAAACGAAAAGCAAAAGGTGTTACACAGAAAGTGAATCCATCACTATGTTGGAGTTCCTTATCGATAACATATTTGTCGAATTCTGACAGAACATTTTTCAACAAAATATGCGACACTCTTATGGGATCAAACTGTGCCACTCTATTTGTCGATCTTTTCTTATACTCTTTATAATATCGTTTCTTTGCCTGCTTATATGTGAGGGCTGGCATATTAGTCACATGTAGAAAGCACTTACACGGCCGCATCATTTCAATGAGCGGTGATGTCTTGGGCCTATAAATCTAGCTTAAATAAACGTTACAAAATTCCGAAGGGCAATCAAAAATGGACAATCCAGAAAAACTGGTAACATAAGGTACACAAAACGAAGAAAAACAGAGCAAAAACACAACACAATATGTGTTGAATACCACTATGCGCAAACAAACTCAAATAACGTAAATAAGGCTTGAGCCCTCTACAAATAACTGGAAGTAAAGACGAAGCCAATATTGGTAACCTCTCCACGTTTTATTGAAGTGCCTGTAACAGGCAAGTAAAGTAAGCGACCATGAATTTGTGTGTTAGAGGTGTCGATTTTGCCATTTTCGATCGACACAACTGAAGACGAGCACGCTAGCCATTACACAAGGGATGTGGTTTACGATAAATGACAATGTGGTACAATAAAAACGTAGATATCAAATTTAGTGCGCAGTACGTGTTTCTGGAATAACCTTCTTCAGGTACTCTCAAAATCGAAAGATTGGAAGCCAAATAATTAAAACATTTGGGAACAATCAAGCAAAGGGCCTAAACAGGATACAAACATAGTAAAACTCCGATGATGAAATGTTTTATTTAAATTATGTCCAATGTCGTCATACAAGAAAACTTCATCGTCCCGTAGAAGGTGTAGTAATAACTTGTATTCCATTTTGATTACAAAGATTAGTTTTACAACATTGACCAGTCAGTCGTATATTGGTACCAAGCTGTCTGTTTGATTTCCGTTGTATTCCACCAAAATAGGCATGGCATATCTGTCACCAAATATAACTGCTATTCACAATAATAAAAGATTTAAAAAATGTGCTTTTGTGATTTTTACAACAAGTTGGTTGTATTTTAAGTTACAATTTGTTATCGGTGTCTATCACTAGCGATATCAACAGCCTCTCCCCATTTTCACGAAACATGTACACAGCGAGATAATTCGCGACCATTTCCTTTTATTTAAAAATATATAACAGATTCATGAAATAAATAATCCATCCATTTTTATCGGGTTGAAGTTCTTCCTTTGAAGATTGAAAGCAGTAATGTAAAACGATGTGTCTTCAAATATACAGGAACTGTTTACCCTTTCCTTCCCGGGTTCATCCCCGATGTTTGGTGGGGTTCCGTGTTGCTCATCTTTTTAGTTTTCTCTGTTGTTGTGTTTGTTTGTCTTCGTCTTCTGTGGTTGGTCATTGTATTGTTTACGGCTTATGATTACCATTATTTGTGTTTTCAAGCTTCTTCTTTATATTAATTTAACTGACAGAACATTGAATTAAAAAACCCATTGAATCTCAGGTAAAAGTCAAATATTAATGAACACAGATGTTCTTGCTGTGATATACTTGTTATATTTTGCATACATATTCACGTGACATTGAACAACCAATCAGTCAACTGAATGTTACTTGTTTCTTATTACATTGTTTTGGCTATCTACTTTCGGCATATCGATAGCCGATGATTGTTATCTCACATTTTACACATCGAAAGATTTACAGTCAATATGATGACTTAGGTAACCGCTACGGGATATTAATATCACATAGGAGTTCTGATATGTTCCATCTGTCATAATCGCAATATTGGCCTTTTTCTTCTTTTTTTAACCTCGTTCATGACTATGACTTATCACTGGATGTTTACCATGATTACCATGATGGGTACCACTAATGGAACAGGAACATCTTAGCCTTCCGTAGCACATGGGTTCATCCCAAGTATTTAGCACAGTGTCGTTCAGCTTTTCTTACAATTTTTATTTTTATTTTCAGGTACGAATGGGATGGTGTGATGACCACTTGTAGTCATTAATCAATCTGTTGTTCCTCTTTTAATTCTATATTTTGTGTTTTATATGAGTTGCATCATTCTGTCCAGCGTTTGATGACATGTGTTGTCCCATAATATCTGTCATATAACTGAAATCTCGAAACATATTATTACGGCTTGAATCACAATCATTACATTGTACATGGATAATATAAGGACATTTTGTTCTTCAAAATAATTGCTTTGATATACTAGTAGTATCTGAAATGTCAAGATGACACATCATCTAGACTGACGAGTAATATCCCCTGCCTCATTCGATACTCTTCTTCGTTCAATGTGTTAACGCAGCTTGAAAAACAGGAATTATTTACCCTACCGAAGCACATGAGTTCACCTCCGGGTTTTGAATTGCTCGATCTTCAGTTTGCTGAATAAAGTTTTGTAAATCATTATTGGCAATTTTGTCCTTTTTCGTTTGACCATTGAATGTTCTGCTCTTCTACGATATGTGGCTTCTGATTACCCCTTTGGTACCCTCAAACTTTTCTTGAGACAGATTAATCAGTTGTAAATGTGATTTAACTAGTACTCACAAAGTTGTCCATCCACTGAAGATCATGACCTAGTGTAAAATCAGAACACATGTGTTTTCGGGTAAAACAAGACTGGAATTAAAAGGCTGTATGTGGTCATTAAAGCTGAATTAACACATATCGCTATATATTACCAGTGATATATTGCACAACTACAACGATAAATCTACTCATTGACGCCATAAGAAGAGTTTGAAGATACAAAAGGGGCAATCAGAATCCGTATATCAAAGAAGAACATACAACACAATGACCAAATGAAAAAGTACAAAATGACAAACAACGATCTACAGAACATACATATAAAACTAAAGATCGAGTAACACGAACCCCACTAAAAATCGGGGGTGTACTCATGTGCTCCGGAAGGGTAAACAGTTTCTGCTCCACTAGTAGGACCCGTCGTGTTAATCTAGCTACAAATCCGGTAATAAGCCGTGAATGAGGAAAGGACAGGGAAGTGTTAACGACAAGTGGAACATATCCGTGGTCATTTGTGACACATATATTCCATAACGGTCAACTAAGTCATGGTGACGACCGTATAATTTTCGAAGTGATGACTTCCACTTTACCAAATGAAACCCTTGGTTTATTATTAGCTTCCTTGTTAGCAGCAACCCTCTATCAAGGAAATTTTGATTGGAACCACAAGCTCTGGAATATCGTATCATCTGAGAGAGATATACTCCATATGCAGGTGCTGCTGGAATGTTGCAACATATAAATGGAAAGTTCACAATGATTTTCAATAAATGAAACGAAGAAGTAAATCAAATAGATGAAGACATACCATCTGTAAATCTCCTAGAGCAAATAATTAGATTTCTGAACATAAATCAAAAGTAGCTTTTAGTGAGTGAGTGATTGTTGTTTAATGCTAACTCGTCAATTTTCAGTTATATCATTGCGAGAACAAGTTAATTTTCAATGAAATGATGATGAGAACCACTTTGGACTAGACCAGCACGCTTAGTTGGATTTTTATAGTGCTAGGTCACTGAAACAACTGTCCACGGATAGACGTGTCACCACACTCATACATTATTCTGATTCCGAGCCAACCAGTCTTTGCTCTTTCTGCTTAATGCCGCATGCGTAGCGGAGAAATAGTAATTGTACATTTGCATATGCTATTATCCGCTTGCTATGCAAGAACGTTCACAATTTTAAAAATAGTCAACAAAAAGCTTCAAATCATAGCATACAACATAAATTATAAAAGCAACATTTCCTACTAGTGATTTTGTTAACATGTTGAACTTATTTTACCTCTCACCTTCAGAGAAGCGAGGGATAAAATTTACTAATATCCGCCAATGTATGTTAAAACTCAAAACACATTCTGGCTTCTATGATTTATTTCGATTCTGATATGTCTAAGAGTACAAATACGGTAGTATACATTGATTGGAAGACTGTAATTTATATTTACGTTTGCGGAAAATGTCGCACACAATTTATGCTACCAATGGAAAAGTCAGTCACATTCACCGGCGCATGTGCTAATGAGATTATACCGTATGGATAACTCGCTCGTTTGTTAACAAAACGAAAGAAGGAGCCCATGTTAGAATTTTCAATATAATCTGTCACATATCAATTTACACCATGCCACAAATCTTACAAATTTTATTTTCACTTGGTGACAGACAATAAATTTGAATCCAAGATATACTAAAACGATGTGTGCCAATAGTGGAGCAGGAACTTCCTACCCTTCCGGAGCACCTGAGTTCATCCCGATTTTAAGTGGTGTTCGTGTTCCTCGATCTTTAGTTTATGTGTAATGTTTTGGTGATTGTTGTTTGTCCTTTTGACCTTTTTCTTTTGGCCATTGTGTTGCCTGTCCTTCTATTTGCGGATTTTGATTACTCTTATGGTCAAGGTCAAGGTCAGCATGACGGGTGGACGAGGTGTGGTTTTGGTCTCCGCATTTTATGTTTTTATTGCTGGTTATATCAACAACTATTACAAATTGTCAATTCTCCTACAAATTTAATATGTAGACATCATTATTTTGACTTTTCTGGTCTAAATTCTTTCCAAAAAAAGTGATTTTGGAAAGGTTTTAATCTTTGATATAAAAATATTTTTGACAGCGAAGTTCATTTTGATCATGGAACTCGTCATGCACGAATGAAAAATATTTTTGTCAATTCTGGACAGCACACTTTTTCCAAAACCTCTA
>MJUT01007042.1:33098-45396 GCA_002080005.1 Gigantidas platifrons
AAGAAACTTTCAATTGTAAACGAATAACTCAACCAAGATGCAGAGACAACATCATTTATTGACATTAATTTATTATCGTGAATTTCAAGAATATCATCATTATTTCATTCAAGAGGATTGTGACTGGACATTTTAGTGACATTAGAATACTTTTATCATGTATTATATGTTATTTGCTTCATACAAATTGATATTTATGTGTGGTCCCAAAGCATGTTTACTAAGTCTGTATACGTAATTTAAACCCTCCAGGTCTTTCTAAGTAATCTATATCGTAACGGGTCTACCTTTTACTCAATTATTGTGATATAACTTCTATATAACTTCAAATTAGAGAGAAATCGATCCTTTTCGTCTGAACCAAAACAATGTTTTCACTACGTAGTCCGCTATTTTGCTGGTCACATGACCATAACAGTTTTTGTCAGTTGTGTCCTAAAAGTAATGTCCTATGAGAAATAAGGCATATTTTGTTAAAAGGAAACTAAATAAGTTTTCTAGTCATATTTAATCAATATTGACAGAAGTTTTAAATATATTAAGATAGAGACTTTATCTTAACCATTTTATTCAGAATGCTACACAATTATTACGCGCGTCTTCTGCAATACTTGCGGCACCGCCTAACAATGGGAAATGGTATAGTTCAGAGAAATTTACGTTTTTTTTGTTGAATAAATTAGAGTATAAGGTGGAACTTACCCCTTTTAATTATATTTTTATATCACAGGCATATTTTTAGCCTTCGTCTCAGTATATTTTAATGATAAAGTTTCGCCGACAGGAATCCTGTTGATATTCCTACATTTTCATGAGAGGTTCCAGGATCCTGCAATGCTCTCATTGGCTGACAGGATTTCTGAGAAGAATTCTCAAATCCCATGGGTTCTCAGGGGAACCGAAAATCTATAAAAGGGCAAGCTTTTAGTTATATGGGGAATAACTTGCTATTCTAAGCAACCAGCTAGATCAAGCCACATAGCTACTAGAAGCATACTAGAACCAGTTGATATATCATTGTTGATAAAAACCAGTACCAGAGTTTTACCGTAAAGAGCTGATTATAACAGGTTAATATAAGATAAAGATTAACATTATTATAAACTTAGCGGCAGTTATTCCCCACCACACTGAGCGACCCAAATTAGACCAAGCCCATGTATTACCTTTCCTCTATTGGCTTTTAATAATGAAGTCTGATGTTTATTTTGTATTGCGTATTTAAATATACTATATATATTTTTTTTAATTGTAAACTAAAAAATGACAAGACAAAGAAAGAATAGAACAACACAAATAAATATTTGCTCTAAACTGATTTGAGTTTTATGCTTGAGTATATAGACCCAAAACTTTAGTATATGATATCACAATCCTGACCAAGGCAACATTATTGTCACCAAACCGTCCCAACACACTCTGCATACGGGAGCAGTTTGTTATAATATTATTGTCTTCTCTCTCGGGAACAGTTTTCAAATAGTTTTGTCTGCTGAGGTATGGGAAAACAGTTCCATCAAGAGAAGATAATAATATAAATGATTGACCCCGTCAAAAGGCTATTACTGTATAACAGCTTTCATTTTGTTCTTCATATAACAGCCACATTAAAATATTAAACTATGAGCATTTGCCATTCCTACAATCAAATGACAAATTCCTTAGCTGATGCCATTTGACACTTGTCAAGATTATGTTGTTTCTATGGTCACAATTTTTTCTGGAAAAATATGTGAATTTAAATATTATGTAACAAAGAGTAGATATCAACTTTAGTGCGCACAACGCAATATTATTCACTAGAAGAATGAATATTGGTACCCCTTTCCCAGTCTCCAGCAAAAATACATATATAGTTTTCTTTTTCTTTTTTGTTTTTGCTTTGAAACTACCATTTAGTCTTGTCATTGATTATGGCTAAATTATAAACAATAGTATCCCCTTATCTTCAATACTTACGTGCTCTAAGGAAATCCCAAAGTCTCCTTGGAGATTTCAAGCTTTGTCCGAATCTCACGGTCTCTGCCTCCAAATCCATTCTGTTGTCTATCAACCCCACAGTAATTATATCACCTGCGACATGAATGCAAGTTGGCTGCCAAAAGAGATAATGTCGTATTTCCCTGAGTGCACCATTTTGTGAAATAGCTTGAATTGAATTAGTTCTTTCATTTATTGTTATCAATTCACGATCACTCTCTTGATGTTCAATATCTTCATTTTCCGTATATCTTTCCCACATACATACGGCACCAGTCTGTTTATCTCTAACCCAGGCATTGCTTAAATCTAAAGGAGATATAATTTCGTATTTATCGATTTTATCGAATTCGAAAATTAAATTGAGTTGCATTGACTCCGATTGGTGATCAGGAAAATCAAATGACAGAAACTGGAGTTTACCAAAGAGAGTGTCAATTTGAGGAAAGTCTATTTTTGCTTTCCCAAGGAAAGAAGCTCTCTTTATATTACAAAGCGTTTTATACTGAGCTACACTTTGCACGGCTTTCATAATATTACCATTCTCCACCCCAATAAAGCGACGAGTGTCATTTGAATTCAACAAATTATCAGCATCCTGACATTGCTTTCTTAAAACTAGGTGCAGCTCTTCTATTTCGTCGCAAGTTTGTGACAGGCGCAATTCTTCTACGTCGTAAAAGGTATCAATCTTGTCGAGGAAGCTCTTAGAGCAAGAAGCTATACAAGATTCTACTTGTGCTGTTTGTGTTAACACCTGTGCCCTTAAACTCTGTTTCTCTTTCGTGTATTCCTCTCTAATGTTTGTAATGCTCCGACGTTTATCTGATGAATCTGGCATTTGTAGATTGTGTATTTCTTTTACAGTATCCGAAATAAACTCGTGTCGTTCTTGGTGAATTATCTCAATTTTTTGCAGTGCGTGTCCTAAATGATTTTCAGTCACACATTTTGTGCATAAGATATCATTGCAGCCTGGGCAGTAAAAAGTACATATGTCATTATGTAATTCACATTGACTTTCCAATCTTTTTGTTCCTTTTAATTTATAATAATCACGTTTAGAAACTACCTCATGGTGTTTAGTGAGTTTTCCACGTTTGTGAACTATCTTGCACGAATCACAAAGATTTTCTAGACAATTGACGCAGATCCATCGTACAGGGTTGGAATTGTCACATAGTTCACAAATAACAATATCTTGAGCCTTCGAATGTGCCATCATAAATCGACACAGCTCCATCGTATAGGGTTGGAATTGTAACATAGTTCACAAATCACAATATTTTGCGCATCCGAATTTGCCATCATGTCTTAAGAGTTAACTTTGTTCTAGTTATGATAATAACAATACAAAAAAGAAAACGACGAGACTATATGTTATATTCCTCTACGTATATTGCAGTCTACAATCAGTTTGTATTGATAGATGATCAATGTAAACTTCAGTTCAAATACCAATCTATACAACGACATTGTATATGTATTGAATTTCATATGACAAAGCATGTTTATTAACCTCCTTTTTTACGAGGGTTCTGAGAGGGGTATCTCAAATAAACACTAAACGTTAAAGAACACCGAAGAATGGGTAATCACGATAAAAAGGTAGATATCGACTTTAGTGCGCATGACGCGTTTCTGGATAGACAATCGAAAGACACGCGCAACTACCAAACCTACCCCTCTCTGATAAATATAATACGTTAAGGTAGATCGATATTGTTAAATACAAAACATTATCTATGCAACAGCCTGTTAAAATGAAGATCAAGTGAAGATCATGTTATAACATCACTTGACATAGGAAAATACATATAGATTAGGAACAACATGTGATGATAACAAATATATGTTAAACAAATATTTCTAGTTCAGCTTCAATAAATAATGTAGCCTCATTAATTGCTGTTTTTTGTTCCATAGATATTTCTTAGCTAGTAGTCAGTTAAGTACGAACATTTACTATCTCTACTATTGCAATGTCCATGTTTATGCTGTCATTCATTGTTGTGATAATGTGTGATCTTGTTAATCTGTGCAGATGTTTACTTGGTTTTATATACATTGTCGATGGGGATCCAATTATCAGGAGGAATTTGGGATCAACCGATTTAACCCTGTCACTTCATTGTAACTGTACCAAGACAGGATCTAGATAGATTTTTGATCAAAGCCATATATTGTGGAAATTGTGTTCAGTGATGGTGTTTATTTTGTTGATATTGCTAAATGTACAATTGTTTACCATCACTGTTTAAACTTTCTTTTCATAATAATTGTGAATTTAATCACTGTAATACTATTGTTTTGTTTCTAGATGAGAATGAAGATACATATGACCTTTTTTCCGGGGATGGTGTCTGAATGTATTTATACAGGAAATGCGATTTTATCTTTTTACCAGTATATTTTAAACACCGTACACTGGGAATATGACGTCAAATTAGTGAGAACATTGCGGGCGTGATAACCCATGAAGTAAGAGATGTGGTTTACTATTATAACAGAATCCTCTATGCCTATGAATATTTTGTAGCAGTTCATTTTTGGCCTTCCTTGCAGATCCCATTTGATTTAGTTACTCCTCCCAGATGCATTTTAAATTATTTAGGTTTCCCATCTTTTCACTATTAGCGTACTTTGTGACATGTTTACGATCATATAGCTACAAACAAGAATGTTCACATTAATATAGTTATAACTTTCATAAGAGTTACTTCAATTAACCTATTTAACCACGCTACATTTTTGTATCTATAGGACCTAGATATTTTCCAACGCCATATATTGTTTTTTTGTGCTCAATGGTTTGAGATGAGAGATGGTTGTTCGTTTTGTTGCTATGACTACATGTAGAAATGTTTACCATCACTGTTTAAACTTTCTTTTTATAAAAATTGTAAATTTAATCACTATGATATTTCTTTTGCTTCTAGATGGTAATGAATATAGTAGAGATGATCCTTGGCGATGAATACCTTTGTACAAGAAACCTGATTTTGTGTTGTTATCTTGTCCTCGTGCAAAGTGTATTCTGATTACGCTAAATGGAGATATTAAATGGCGAATTAAAAGGAACATTGTTAGATATAAGATTCTGTGTTTTGAACAATGCGAGCGCTATAACCCATGAAGTTAGAGATATCGGTCAACATTGTGAAGAGAGAAAAGACAGGTGAACTCACCATAGCCTGTAATCTCTCTAGTATACAACCAAGAACAGGTGGGATTGTCTGTACAAACTTTGCAATTATTATTATTTTAAACTTTAACAATATAATTCATTTCATAAACGACACGGGCACAGTTTTTTCTAGCATGTATTTAAACGTTTTAAACATTCTATATGCGGAGAGACTATTTCTAGACAAACATGACCGCGTTTGGATAAAATGAAAACACGAGGATGAAACACATGACGAGGGAGTATATATCACTGGTCATTCAAAGTAAATCTTTGTATGCTGTATTAGCAAATGTAGATATATTTAGCATAAACTAAGAAAAATGTGTATCTTTTATTTTTTATTTGCATATATCATATGCTTGATGTTATCTTTGTTTGTTGTTCATTCATTATTACAGCTTATCAGTTCGGGATGGGGATATGATGTATAACGTCACTTAAATATGTTTCACTTACATCGAGGCAGACAGTTTTAAAAGTGAAGGAAACCGGAGTACCCGGAGCAAACCACTGCGACCTTCCGCAAATCACTGACAAACGTTTTCATATAATATTGCATCACGTACTCCTGGCCATGAGCGGGATTCTAAATCACAACTATAATAGGCTCTCATTGCACATGTAGTTGTAATTCTAAATGTCATATGATCACAATCACGACGACCCCTGTTAGACCGGTGGAACTGGTATCAGAACATTTTCAGATAAGATATATCCTGTTCTTAAGTCATTTTAACAACATGTCAATTGAAAAATGGCTATCGTTTTACTCATTCAGGAAAGCAATAGTACCTAGCGACAATGATAATTGGACCTCCGCGGCCAATACAGATATAAACAAACAATAAAAATCCTGCACAGATACCCTCTACACAAATTCCAACAAAGAGAAATGGTACTTGTTAGTAAAAGGAAGAAACGTTTACAAAGGGAATACAGGAGAAAAGACTTGAGACCTGCATGGTTAACAAAATCTATTGTTATTTTTTTTCATAAAGACTTGTGCCGCGCAAAAACTTACCGAAAATTATATATTTCGTAATAAAATGCTATTTAGATTTATTGCACTACAAACAAAAACAAAAAACAAAAAACAAAAACAAAAAACAAAAAACAAAACAAAACAAACAAAGAAGCAAACAAAAACACAACACAATATAGCTAGTAAAATATAGTGCAATAAAATTATGCTTAAAAAAACTTGATTATGCTGAGGTATGTGTGAATAATGTAAAATTTTCTGACCAAAGAAATACCACTAATTAACATCCATTTTGTTAATTAAAGTTCTTTTAAACCCAAAATATATCGTACGAGTTGTGTATTAGTGTGCTATAATGCGTAGACGGGTAATAATTGGTTCTACATCTAGGACCTTTTGTACGTTTTCTATTGACCATTGTGATGTCTGTTCTTATACGATTTACGATTCTGATTATCCCTTTGGTATCTTCAAACTCTTCTTATATTGTGTAGACGGGTAATAGTTGTTTCTACACGTAGTATAAGGTTTTAAGGAGTTGGTACTTTGGGTTTTTTAACGACATTATATTGCGTAGACAGGTACTAATTGACGCGCATAATAGTGTATTAATTAAGGGCTTATGATTTTGAATATTTTACGCCATTCTCAAGAATATGTCAGTTATTATCGTGAAGGATAGCTTTTAAAGTGGTAGAGGAAACAGGAATACTCTGTTTCTAGCACAATTTTATTCCGAAATTACTAAAAAAAGTTTATGTATTCATTTTCATTTAAATTATTAAAAAAAGTTTCTGTATTCATTTCCATTTAATTGGAATGGAGAAGGGAGTGTTCAAAATTGAAAATATCTAACTTATTTTCTTATCATCTTTGGCTCTGTCGTTCATCTGGACGGGGAGGGGGAATGAAAATCTCTTAGTTTTGAATAATATTGATTGTATATACATATTTAAACTTACAAAGGAATCAGACAATATCTAAATGTATTTGCTATTCACTAGAAGTCTTCATTGAAAAATACAAATATAACATGCATTCACTAACTTACTGTTAAAAGGGAGATAACTCAGGTTACATTACACTAAGCATTTGTTCAAACAAACTGAAACTTCTTTCTTTATCTACTCTTTGTGCTGAATTATCAACTACTCTACTTGTGTATTGATCACTGTATGTATTATAACTATTGCTATGAACTATATTTGGTACCTATTTTGACCTTCATGTCTGTCCATATTGTATCTAGTTTTGTTTTGTTTGGACATGTAACCATAATATCTGTAGGGAGAGTATGTTTCCCTAAAGCTATAACCAGTATCTGAACTTTGTCTACCATGAACAGCTAATGTTTGCCTGTATCTACTATATTTTATGTTAGAACCACAATTGGCTCCATACCTATAATTTGCATGATCATATTTCTTTTCACCTCTTTTATCATTAAAATCTCTGTCATTCAGATTCACATTTTTCTACCTTCATTTTCTGTTTTTAATTTTGTTTGAACACCTGAAAGTGAATTCAACACCTTGTTGACACATTTTACATAGAGTTTAATATCATATTCATTCAAGTGTATGCCATCATAAAAGTCATCACTACTCATTTGTTCAAAATTTATATATTCAGCATTAATATCAAAACAGAAGTGTTTTTTAATAATGAGCTATGCAATAATATTTTTTTTCCAATTTGTGAGGACGTCTTCTTATAGAATGGTGGCAGTAGTTCGGCTATTATCAGCTTTGAGTTTGGTAGTTCCCTTTTCAATTCACTAATTAAATCTTCCAGTTCTTGAATAACCTCATCTGGGGTTTTTGACTCTAGGTCATTAGACCCTACTTGCAATAATATTTTGTCCTACTGCACTTTTCCACTTTTAATATAGTTTCTTGCACCTGTTATAGTTTTATCTTGTAGAGTAGTAACACGGACTTTCTTATTTAAGTACATCATTTTCGGTATCAAGTCTTTTGCTATTGAAGTTCCAATAATCCATATATCTGCAAAATTTGGGTCCTTAGAGTTGTTTAAGGTTGGCTTATGCTGTGAGTCTCCTAATCCGGTTTCAGTTTTATCAGACTGTACCACATGAAACCTGTTAGCAGTTTGAAGAGTAACCAATTCGTCACTGCCTGTATTTTTACTTCTTTCGCTAGGAGTAATATTATCATCTGTTATTTTAGTTGGTGGTTTTTGTGTCATATTTTTAAGCATCGAGATCTCCTTGTCAAGCTTTTCGACATATGTAGTTTAATTTTTCTCTATTCCCTTCACTTCCTCTGTGATCGCTTTACTTGCATTAGAAAATTTTGATTTTAGATCAACTACTTTGCTTTCACAGTTCTCATAAGTATTCTTTTTTGTGTGTTCACCAACAAAATCAGACTGCTTTTGTAAATAAGCATTGAGTTTATCAAATTTACAATCAATAACTGATTCTAATCTTTGAATATAATCTTTTACTGTTGTCATGTCAGTTTTAAGGAAGCTCGCTCGGCCGTTTTTGAATGCGCCGCGCATATTGATGTCGTAATTTTTTGTCAGATTAATAAATAAAATTAGCATTTTGTATTGCAAATTAACGTATGAATTAAAATTACATTTCATTTATTTGCATATAAATATGCTGCCTAAGTAAGAAAATCGTCGTTTTATTTCGTTTTACGACGCAATACGAATCACTTCCGGTTAGGCGGCATGTGTAGTCTGGGTACAGCAGAACATGAAAATGACACGTAAGAGGGGATATTTTCGGTCAGAAAAACAATTAAAACGAAGAGAAAATGTATCGGTGGCACAAGTAAGGCGATGGGCCCAAAATAATTTAGCGGAAGAGCACTGTTACAGCTCGTCTGCCCCTCAGCCAACTGTCCCACTCGATTTTCCTGATCTTTCTTTTGTTGGAAAAGACGTATGGGTCGGAGACAATGATGATTGGAGGGATGGAGGACGGATTGTTGAACTTTCTGTTCTTGCTGATGGGCTGTCTGGGTGTAAGATGTGCAATAATCCATTATCATTATCACATACAACCCGTGTTTTAAATTATGGTCTTGGTGCACTTCTGAAAATACCATGCAAGAATACAGCCTGTCAGCATACCAACACAGTACCCACAGGAAAGAGACATCAACAGGTGTTTGATATGAACACAAAGTTAGCCACGGGTAAGAAATGTCTTTGGTCGGGTTGTGAAGACAAACTATGTTTGTACCAAAACTTGTTGGAAGCTAGGGGAATAAAATTAATCTGCTGAAAATTCACTAAGTTTGACCATCCGGAAAATCTGCAAAATGAGTTCAAATTCCACCATAATAGGAGGTATTACTCTATTTTATTTAACTGGTCGGGCGGAGTTGACCTTAAAATTTACATGAGCGCATTCAATTTTATTTTGTGTATGTACAGGGCAGTTCCCGTTATTGATATTATTGAACTGTATTCAGCAGTGTCACTGAAATCAATTCATACAAAAGGAATAGAATGCACAAGGGTGTAATTTAAATACACAGATTGGATCATACACGCACGATTGAATATAGCTGTATCAATGAAATTGATCAGGTAACCTGACCCTCCTAAATACATGGACTTTCCTGTAATCAGTCAGCCCGTGTTACGCCACGCCAAACCAGCTGAAAATAATAGAGTAATACACATGTTCAATATATAAAAACATTCTACAAAGTTTGACAGCTCTGGGTTATAAACTGTAGGAGGAGTTGATTACACAAAGTGGGTACCATCCATAAATAATCTCCTAAAAATCACTTAGTTTGACCATGCTGGAAAACTGCAAAATTACATAATAGGAGGTGCACATGTTCAGTATACAATACAATACAATACAAATGTTTTTATTGCCAATCAAAGGTGCCCTTTCAGGCAGTATAATCACATATATTTACAATAATTTCAATGATTCGAGATAAACAAAATAATAATAAAAAAAAAAATGAATATATATTTGTATACAATGTATTAAACATGGTAAATGACAGACAATAAACATTCAACAGTTACTCCCGAAAAGGTTTAAGGTCAAGTCAGACAAGGGAGACAACCGATTGATATATTTTCTACCCGTGATTATATTAAGATATATATATAAAGATACAGATACAATATATACAAACATTCTACAAAGTTTGAAAGCTCTGGGTGATACACTGTAGGAAGTTGATTACACAACAAAGCTACCCTTACTTCCCTGGCCGTATATACGCCCGCCCATTCACCATACAATAAGCCAATTTGCACTTTGTGCAACCCGGCCAAAAAATGTTTGTTCCGTATTGACCCTAAAAATCCTCCTTACCGAAAACCTTTTTTTTGCAGTTTTGGAATTTTATTGTATTTTTTTACTTTGACTGTTTGTATCTTTTAAAAGGTCTTTGCATGGACATTTCATTTATTTTCAAATATAAAAAAGAAAGCCAACTGACTGACCCATACAAAATGTATGTGGAAGAAGGAGGCTAGGGAATATGAAACCAACATAATTTATAAGGGTGGCCTGATACAAAAATGTACATGTACACTGTATATACTTTATTTGCAAAAACTGTTTAAACAATAAACCATGACGAAATCAGCAATTTATAACCAAATATTACACACAAAATACAACAGGGTTCACTATTGATTAGGTCACTTTGACCTATATTTTCCGCTTGAGCGACTTGGTTAAGTTTTTGCGTTTAGGTCCATTTCTTTGGTACTAGACATAGTATAGTCATGATACTTGACCAGTAGATAGATATTATGTAGTACAACAGGGTTCACTAGTAATTAGGTCACTTTGACCTACATTTTCGAATTGAGTGACGTGGTTAAGTTTTTGCGTTTAGGTCCATTTCTCAGGTACTGGACATAGAATAGTCATGATACTAAGTAACTTGACCAGTAGATAGATCTTGGGCAGTACAACAGGGTTCACTATTAATTAGGTTACTTTGACATACATTTTATGCTTGAGTGACTTGGTTTAGTTTTAGCGTTTAGGTCCTTTTCTCAGCTACTAGACATTGTATAGCATTGGTATTTCATGTGTGGGTTGGTCTAAGGCAGTAAAAAGGGGTTTACTATTAATAAGGTCACTTTGACCTACAATATACGCATGAATGAGTCTGGTTAAATATTGAATTTAGGACAATATGAAAAATGATCGGGGCATCTAGTGTCTCATAGACAAACTTTCTAGTTCTTAATTTGGGAATTTAAAAGTATTTTTGAATTCTATAGGTGTGCTTCATGCTGGAATTGGTACAACACAAGTTAACAGCATCTTGACAGCTCTTAATATACCTGCTGTTAGTCATGCTATGCTGGATAGGAGACAAAAGGAAACTGGTGATGCACTTGAGACATTGGCATGCAAATCTACTGAAGAATAGATGATTGAGGAACAGAGATTAACATCAGAGTAAATACACATTTAAATAATTATGAAACTGTTACAAGTTGAAATTAAAACTTTTTAATTTCATATATCAGAGAATACTAAAATTATTTTGATGATCATGACCATCATGTTCTTTATTTTGATTTTATTGAACAAAAATGAAAAAGTCTTAAAAATTTGAATACAGGTAAATTTGGAAGCGTTGAAGCATAAAAGCATCTCAGGTAAAAATGATTTATTACTCTCTTCACAGCTGGATTAAAAGCAATAAAATTGTCGGTTTTCTGTTGTCATTGGGACAATCATCATAATAAGTCCTTACCTGTACTGTAGCTTTCTCTTCAAGTTAAATAGTCAATCGAACTTAATTCCTAATAGGGCCAAATAAGTCACACAATTTCTGGAATAAGTGCCTGTACACTTGATTGTTTTAGAAGAAGTTGACAGGCCTTCCTATTTTTTTTCTTTGTAAAAAGGGATTGAACTAAAATTTTGGCCTGGTAGTCAACAGTTAAATTTTAACAGCCAATATAAAATTATGTACTTCTATACAAGAAAAGCAGAGAGCTTAGTAGCCCACACCTCAATTTACAGGCCATTGGCTAGTAGGCCCCTGCTAATTTCGAATTCTGGTAAATTATTCTGTTATTTACAATTTTTAGACAAACAACTGACGACCAGTTAGCAGTTTCACTGGATGCTGGTTGGCAGAAGAGGGGCAGTGGAAAAGCATATG
>MJUT01007052.1:18442-30935 GCA_002080005.1 Gigantidas platifrons
GACTACCAGACTTGTTGGGAGAGGAAACATGTATCAGGAATTATATTAACTATTTCATGACTACCAGACTTGTTGGGAGAGGAAACATATATCAGGAATTATATTAACTATATCACGACTACCAGACTTGTTGGGAGAGGAAACAACAGATATAACGAGCGGAATTATTAACCAGTTGCAATTGGTAGGGGTCTATGAGCTTTAAACGTGAGGGTGGGAATCTTTACGGAAGCCAACGCCACGTGTTTTGCCTTTGTTCTGAGACGACAACGACCTTCACCTTTCAGCCACCAATGCCGCCTTTATTTACAGGGAGATCTTTTAAAACAATATAAACCTAGACATATATTTTGGATTCTAAAGTATTCGCATTAACAAAATGTGTAGTTTTTCTTTATACCTTTAGTGATTTTTTTACCTAAAATTTCTGGAAATGAAATATTTTTATATTATTTTGCTTTCCAAGCTTTTGTTTGTCTATTTAGCCTTTTACCTTTGGTAACTGTATTGTCTGTACTTCTTCATTTTACGCCTTCTGATATCCCCTTTGGTATCTTTTAGCTTTTCTTTACCCCATTCTGGTGGGTATATTACTCCTTCATTGATTATTTCACTGCTAATACCGTTACATGTTTAACGCTTCTTTCAACTTTTCAGCTATGTCGTGTGACTGTCACATTTAGTGGTTGAGAAAACCCAAGTATCGGAGAAAACCACAACCTTCAACAAATTTCTGACAAAAGAAATCACATAAAATTGCATCGTGTACACATCAGCATGAGGTGGAATCGATATAAAAACAATAATTCTGATAATCACAGATTGCACATGTAAATTCAACTACCATAAGACCCAGCTTCCTACCTATAAATTACATAGGATTAGGATTATGGTGGTTAAAGCCACTTTCAACAATATTTCAATGGCGGTCACTTTTTTGGAGGGGGAGGGAGGAAACTGGAGTAACCGGAGAAAACCACCGACCTATCTGTGCGTACAATAAGACTTATAAACCATCTATTACTGATTCTGATTTGTGTTTGAATGTTTCATATGCCTTTATCTGTCCCATTGACACCACCCAAGCGTCAATGATATCTGATAAGCTTTGGAATTAAGGCTTCCTGTAACTTTTAACTTTCATTTTGACATGTCAGAACCAATTTAAAAATCCCAGCTATCTACCTATTCCTAAAAGTTCATCTGTGGGTTACATATCAAATTACAAAAATTAATGATATTGTATAAATATAAAGTCAATTTTAAATTCGAGCTTCAGCAAACACTTTTAAAACACCTGTACAAACGTAACAGAGAAATGATCACATGTTTATTTCACGGTTAATTTCAATTGATTGTATACTTACATCTTGTTCTACTTTTTCCACAGGAATTTCAATGGTTTGATTTGGGTTTGTGCTCATTATAACAGAGTATTTATTTAACTTTTATTCTCATAAAATGGTAAGATTTCTATAAATAGCTTATGTATCACAGTTTACTCTAGTACAATTACAAAAACTTATCGTCTCGTACATTTAGTTCGTTGTTTGTTTTATTTACTTTCATTATGTTCACTGGTTATTGGTTTTATCAATCTCGATTTTGATTTTGTTTGCTATCCTTTAACGTTTATTATCTTAGCTCTGTCTGACTTTCATTTCTAATAATAATGTACTTTTGTTATTTTATTGTGTAGACATGCTCTTTTGTTGTATAGACATGGTATTTTTCTGTATAGTGATGGCATTTTGTTGTGTAGACGTGATATTTTGTTGTGTAGATATGGCATTTTGTTGTGTAGAGATGGCATTTTGTTGTGTAGACGTGATATTTTGTTGTGTAGACGTGGTATTTTGTTGTGCAGACATTGTATTTTGTTGTGTAGACGTGGTATTTTGCTGTGCAGTGATGGCATTTTGCTGTGTAGACGCGGTATTTTGTTGGATAGAGATGGTATTTTGTTGTGTAGACGTGGTATTTTGCTGTGTAGACGTGGTATTTTGTTGTGTAGACGTGGCATTTTGTTGTATAGACATGGTATTTTGCTGTGTAGAGATGGCATTTTGTTGTGTAGACGTGGTATTTTGTTGTGTAGACGTGGTATTTTGTTGTGTAGACATGATATTTTGCTGTGTAGAGATGGCATTTTGTTGTGTAGACGTGGCATTTTGTTGTGTAGATATGGTATTTTGCTTGTAGACATGGTATTTTATTTCACATTTGTAACACATATAATATTTCATTTTTTTATTTATCTTTCATGACAATAATACATATGACCGAGTAAGACTTCAACATATTTAAAGTTTAAACTATTAGAACCTATTGAGAACTTAACGAAAGTTTATGAAAACAAATGAACAAATGAACATGTATGATAAATAAGACAGAATAAATGATAATATAAATGTAAACATAAGATGTGATATTGAAGTTGATAAAGAATGTCAAGTATTTAATAGATGAGGGATTAACATAACAAAACAGTACACAATAACAACATCACATTAAGACAAGTTTTAAGAAAATAAAGGGATAATCAGGGGACTTTCATCGAAGAAGGAAAGACAATACAAAGGCCAGGCAAATAAAACAACAAAAAGATATGTCGTGATTGATTGATTGATTGATTGATTGATTGATTGATTGATTGATTGATTGATTGATTGACGTCTAGTGAACAGTATTTCAGCTATGTTGATGATGAGAACGTGTTTGCTAACAATAAATTGTGTATATGATAAAGATGACATTCTGATGGGCTTAGGTGTGAAAGCTTAAACTGTCGCAGGACAATCAGAATATAACGGCTGGTGCAGCCTTCAACCGGGGCAACAATGACCAATACCTACAAATGTGATGCTCATTCCGGCGCACCTGATCAAATTAACTACTTTATATTTTTGTGAATGAAGTCAGTTTGATTTTGTTGCTGTCTCTTATTATTTTTTTTTATTTTTTGTCTTTGTATTTAGAGTGTACTTATACTAAACATGTTTATTTGTCCCTTTCAACATAATTTTCTAACTTCATGTTGGATCCAACATAGAATAGAAGTCGTTATTTTAATTAAAGAAAACCGAAAATTTAACTAAATGTACTTTTACATTGTTGTGTATACCTCATACAGTAGACGTTAGTGTACAAAGGCCAAGAGCGGTGTCACAAACAACGTAACAATTCGTTTTAATTGCCTACAAAGGGAAACACCTGTCTTTGAAGTTAAGCTTGTCGAATCTTTGCCTAAAAGACTACTCTCTTGTGTGGCCTTTTTTTGTTTTGTCTCTATCAATATCAAATGTAACGTGCCTCAAACGATCGCTACAGTTTCAACAATTATTTTTTAAATGGCCGCCATGCTAATTACAGTTTGTTATCAACTTCTGTCGCCAAAATGTTGACATAGTAAAGGTACTGTTGACTTTTGGACGAAAAACAAATTGTCATTACTATACAGGAGTCAGACTTAATATTGACACAACGTGATCCTGTCGTCCAACCAATCACAGGCTGTTTAGCAAATTGATTGATCGGTGTAAAATCAGATAGCGTTTTACTAATTGGTGGGATCTTTTCGTTTGATCAGGTTAATTAAACTTCCAGTTTAAAAATCTCTCTTATTAATTGGAAATGTCTTCCGTTTTCGCGGTTCCTTTGTGATAACAAGACTTTCATTATACATTTGTATATCGATACGTCAGTGAAGTCGATTGACTTGTTGTTAGCTTTCAAAGAAGGAATAAAATGAAAACTCAAAAATACCACTCCAAAATATAAAAGATTAATCGCAAAATCAAAACCCCTAACATACATGACCGTTCACTTTGCTTACTTGGTACAGGCTTTTTAAACAGGTGGCGAGGTTAAATTAGTTTTATGGGTCCAAACCAGCCCTCTTAGAGAATATATCCATTGTCTATCTCATTTAAGACTAAGTCAGTAATGATGTGTGATTATCTTTGGAACAACTGACGTTTGTCAACACAAAACCAACATGTCGCCATGAGATCACTTAATTAAATCTTCAAAATATTACTAGATCCACTAAGGATACGTAGATATCTAAATTAATGCAGAAAGCGCGTCACTCGGAGTTAAAATAAATTTCAAAATATCCTACCATCTGATTACATTATGTTTTGTTAATGTTTGATTGATTGATCGATTGTTGTTTAAAGTCAAGTGGGCAGTATTTGAGAGATGTTAGTGACGAGAACAAGTTTACATTAGCGGAGCACCTGAGTTCATTCCCTGTTGTTTTTGTAGGGTTCATGTTACTCCAGCTATATATTGATCTGACTGAATACATTGTCATTGTTGATACCAACACTGGTTTTAATACAACGGCAGATAGGATCGTCCACTTATTGATGCAGCATGAGAAGCAGAATTTAAGATTTTAGTTTTCTACGTAGCTTTTTGTAGATCCTTAATTTAATTCTTTATTTGTTTAACGAATATTGCCAACAGCCAATAGATCCTTGTTTGTCCTTTTTGTCCATTTTCTTTTGGCCATTGAATTGTCCGTCCTTCTTGGATATAAGGATTATAATTATACCTTTGGTATCTTTAAACTTTTCTTAAAAGCATAAAATAATTTACATAAAAACAGTTGACAATGAGACATACTTAGGAGCAGACATTTTGATTGGCACAAACAACATGGGAGATGCATGATAAGGCCTGAACATTTAGCCTTACAACAGGCCATCAACGACCACGGACAACCAGCTCATGCATGTTATATATTACGTGTAAAGAGCATGACTCTCTCCTTAAATGAGGCGCTTATTTACGTTCCGTTCTAAGGTAGAGTTGTGTACATATATTTGATTTGTCCCGCATAATTAGTGTACGCCTCTGTCCTGGAGGATGTGTACCCCGAAGTGGTGAATCACGGTTCTTGATTTATTTGGTTAGGATTATGGTGTTTAACGACATTTTCAACAATATTACATTTATATAATGGCGGTGGAATCATTTAGTAATAAGTATGGCGCGCAATAAATTAAAGTGCAATTGACCGCTCACGCAGAAAAGAAAACTTCAAAGGAACAACCAAAGTTCGGTAACAATGACAATTTGTTGACAAAACGTATTAGACGAAATACACATTGTGTACATGGCTTATTAACCTATTGCCGTAAGTTATTAACACGCTTCAGCCTTATAAAGACAACATTTTCTAAACATCTTTCATTCTTATTATTATTAGACAGAGGAAGTCAAAGTGATTAGAAAAATATATTATTATAACTGGAAAGTCACCGACAAAGTAAACTTACTTTATTGCTTTTTTTCTTTAGGTCCTTGTACAAACATGACCTGGACACAAAGTTCAAGCCATTTTATTAAAATTATTTGGCATTCATGAGATTCAATTAAAAAATATAATATTTACTGTTCCGACCCACTGGATTTACGTAAATATTAATAATACATTCATATGAGAGAGAGAAAAAAGACAAACAATATGATATGGTGTCTGAAGTTGGTGTTACGACGAAATAAAAAATGGCCATATAATTCATCGGCTAGCTTTTCCCTAATCCTATGAAGATAATATTTTAAAACGCCTTTCTAAAATTGAAAAGCAGGAACTGTTTATCCTTCCGGAGCACCTGAGGTCATCCCCGGTTTTTAGTAGGGTTCGTGTTACTCGACCTTTAGTTTTATGGGTAATGTTTTGCAGATCGTTGTTTGTCCTTTTCTTTTGGCCATGGTGTTGTCTGTTCTTCTTCGATTTACGAATTTTTATTACTCCTTTGGTATCTTCAAACTCTTCTAATGGTGTCTAAAGTTGGTGCTACGACGAAATAAAAACAATGGCCGTGTAATTTATATGCTAGTTTCTCCCTAATCCTATGAAGATCATATTCAAAAACACCTTTCCAAAATTGAAAAACAAATTTACATGTGCAACTAGTAAAAGACTGCAAAATGTCTGATATTGCTTCGTTGGACTTGAAAACACTGTACAACAATATCAAGGAAAATTAAGTGATATGATTTTAGAAGTTTCTTCCTCGTGGGTTAGAAATAGAAATCAATTTCCCTGTTGTGGAATAGAACACCTCCCAATGGCAATGGAGCGTCCTTTAGCTGTGCGGGGGCGAATCAGATACAAAACTCGTTCTTAGGACGTGATGTAAATGAGTGCACCGTGTTTGGAGGATGTTACGATACTTACACCTAAAATAAGATATTTGTTTCAGCACTTAAAACTTATTTTTACACTTAAAGAGGTAACAATAATACACATACTTGAATGGGTTGATGCTCGAAAACTAACTTAGAGAAAGAAAAAGTTCAGGAATTGAGGAGGGGGGAAAATGAGCGTTTTAAAACACTAGATTTGAGAAATTTTATTTCAGAAGTCTCACGGCCACGGTCATTCCTAGTTATTGAAAATTTTGCGATATATTAGAATGTGTTCCGTCAGTAAATTTAACGTTAGAAGAGCTTGAAGATACCAAAGAGGTAATCAGAATCCGTATATCGAAGAACAGACAACACAATGGCCAAAGAAGAAGTACAAAAAGACAAACAACGATCGAACAACATCCCGACTTTCTCCACCCACCACAGAAATTAAATGGCTGTTTTGCTTTGAGACTATTCTTGTAATATATATATGTGTTCTGTTTAGAGACTATTTATGTTGTGTCTATATAATTATTAACAAACAAATACAATGGGCGCAATTTCTAATTTGGAAAGTCGCCGTCAAAAACCATATAAGTAAGTACAATGTATATAAATTGACGTCATGCGTAGAGGAGACAAATCAGCAAGATGGCTTTAATTCTCAATAATTTTAAATCTACTTAACTTAATTAGTTCAATGTACATGAATTCAAATTAAAATGGTTTTTTGAAAAGTTAAATCTAAACTGATTAAAAAGGGTTTTTAATATTTTCCTAATACTATCAAATATGTTAATATCTCCACCAGTTTAATTGATTATCTGATAATTATCGTGAGGGATAGTCTGTAGGGTTATTTTATTGATGATTTTTACAAATTTACTCAAAAATCCTTATGTTTACCTCATTCTTAGAATCCTATAGCAAGTGAACTGTTGTATGAGAATATTAAACATAAATGTTTACGTTAAATCTCTGGCTCCGTTTATTTGGGATCTATGGGTCTCTCTCGGAGGCCTCTTAATCTTAATCTATTGCCTCCGTGCTGTTTGTACAAATACATAACAAGTCAGAATATCCGTCTAAACCATACAGAGCTAGCCTGTAGATATATTGCAGGTGTTCAGGTCCTATGTTTTATATTTTTTTGCTAATTTTGCAATTACAGATAATTAGGACCAAATACAGTTAAAAATTGGAGGAACAATGATAGTTTAGACAGCATCGTGACATACGGTGGTTTAATATAGTTCAGTGTGGTATTTTCGTTTTGAATATTTGCATATTTGAGCTTAAGTAGCACTTCTGATGTAATGATAACAACAGAGAGTGTATGTTATCGTTCATCATTCAGATCCGATAGTTCCGATACTGTTATAGACTTTTTGGTCTTTGTTGCTTTTTTACATGTGAATATCCAATTTCAAATTTTGATATTTTTGTCGTGATTTTATTATTAAATTGCAATGTTATTTCGAAAATAAAATGCGACAGTTCCAGTTTGCTGACAGTAATGTGCAGTCACTCAGTAGCCGGGACTATCGCGCATTGGGTCAGTAGATTGTTCAGTAAGGCCAGCAGCAGTATCCAGCTTTGTGGTGCAGTAAGTCAGGAACAGGTATTGTCGATCAGTAATTCCAGACGCAGTAGCTGGCATTATCATTCAGTAAGTCACTACCTGGCATTTTCATGCTTTATGTCGGTAGCTGGCTTTGCTTTGTCACGCAGTAAGTCAAAATGTTGCTCTTTGTGTTGTGACTATGGTTAAGAGAAGTTAAGTGGAAAAAATGGCTTGCATACAATGCTGCACTTTGGTCCATATTAAATTAATGTATAACACTTTTTTTCTTAATGCAAATTAATCGATGTCTTTTTCGATATTCACATTTGTTTTATTGAAACGGTTTCGATTTTTGACGCACTTGAAAAAATTAATAGTTTCAACAATTTTGACATTTATCGTTTTAGCTTTTAAGCCACAAAGTTATGCTAACTCCTTAAATTCATTTAATTTTACAGACTGAAAATCGCCTAAGGTTATTAAAGTGAAAATTAAAACCTCTTAATTTTTAATTAAAATATTAAGATTCTGTTTTTTCAACACGGAAATCAATATTTCTTCTTATATGTATTTAAAGGTTTCTTTGAAAGAACACGTGCTTCATACGATATATTGAATATCTTTTTTTTTTACTTTAAAAAATTGACCAGAAATATGATATTTATTTTTTAATCACTTTAAACAACAATTTTACAATTGATAATAACATAAATTGTTCTTTTATATTGTCTTTATTATTAATTCGGGATAGATAAGGTCTAACCGATCTTCTCTATTGTTGCAAATTAAAAATAATAAAATGTGAAAACGTTTACGGCCATCATATTATCAAGATTGTATAGTGTGGAGGATAGCTTTTTTTTTTTTTTTTTTTTTTTACTTCTCGTTTTTTAAATTCAATAAAAGAAGTCATACAAATGTCTATTGTTTAAACACGTTCAACATTCTGTACAATATAAGTTTACACGGTCCATTCTGTAAATGATCAAATTCAGATTTCTTCAGGATAATCTGTCTGTCCACTGAAACACAATTAACACCATAGTCAAATCGTAAATATCAAAATTAGATAAAAATAAAATCTCAGCACATTAAGATAGAACTGTTACTTCAATATCACTTGACAAAATGTCATTTTAGTGACTCTATTTAATTCTAAATTGGCGAAATTGTTCCGCCTGTCAACACCTTTAACTAGCTAACGACCCGCTAAATAACAGTACGAACAACTCCTCGTAAAGTTGAAGAATCTCCGCGGGACTTTTTTGTCACTTATATATAACTTTAATTGACTTTTAAAAAGCGTCAACATTGATTTTGATTTATTTTGAATGGACAGCATGGCGATATAAATTGGCTAAAGAGATATAATTATGACAGGTGATAGCAAGTGTCTTGGGAAAATTCAAAGAAAATAAGAAGGAAAAATATAATACATGTACCTCATTAACTCCTGAGTGGGGAAAATATGGAGAAGGACAAAAAAATATGATAGTGATTTTTTTTTTTCTAATGTGCAGTGATTTATTAACGATACCCGAAAGAACAGAAAAGATATGACAGTGCACCATTTTCTATGTTTCCAATGTGCAGTGATATATTAAAGAATTAGAATAGGGTTTAAATAGAATAAAATATTAATCAATTATTACCTTGTAGAACAAATTAAATAAATTTAAAAACAAATTCTGTATTTCATTTTACATATAGTTACATAACCAAATATTTATAATAATTGTTCAGATTCAATTTTACCTTTTAAATATCGAGAGTTTTTACATACAGTTAACTTCAAAATCTATATCCAAGCAAAGTATATCATCTATTTAAAGTTTACAGAGAAAATACTATTGAAGAAAATTTAATTTCAGCTTTTTCAATTAAATTTTGTTTGTTTAAACTAGTACATAAGGCTTCAAAGTTTACAAATGAAAACTTCTGTAAATAGTCACATAGTCAAAAACATTTTATAAAATTACATTATTTTTAAAAAGTGAATGACAAATGGTTGAAATCAAACGGGAACATGTCGTTCTACATCCGGCCTAGTCGCCGAAATTAGATGCACTTCCGGTATGATTTTGATATTTATTTAGGAATAATTGGCGTACAAGTACATCCAAACTAGTTAAACATTTAGATAATTCTAACCTTGTATTTCAATTCTAAAACATTTATAACAATATTAATGGATTTGCTTTTTACGTCTCGAATTACTTTTTATGTCAGTATACAAAAAAAGGGGAAAAAAGACCCAACATAAAAAAAAATCATTTGTCAGCCAGCTTAGAACGCTAGAATACCCATAACCATACTAATAAATGAAAACAAGGATCGCTATATCAACACATATCAGATTGTAATTTGTCACAGCTTCAAAACAATAAAATTAAGAAGAAAAAATGATAACAACAATAATAATCGTCAGAACAGTTCCATATAGACTGAGAGCACGTTACTGCGACGCCGTTTAAATAACCTTAGTTTCTGATTTAATGTGGTTGTTATTAGTTTTTATGATGCCATATCTACATAATCTTTATATCATAATAAACCGTAGGATATGAGAAATAATTTTCCGACAATATTTATGAAATATATTGATATTTATTCTGTCGTATCCCACCACGGAACCCCCCTTCCGTATTAAAAACGTCCCGTCAGATGTAACATTTCTGTTATAAATTGATAAGATTTTCGGGCATTTCACGAAAACGCATGCACGGAAATCGCACCAAATCTGCTAAGAAAGTAAACGTCAAGATTCTTCCAACGTAATGTCTCGATGGCCGTTTTCTGTTAAGGTTTTTTGTTTTTATCCGCATGTATTTAAGTCCATTCAATGTGTCAGATACTGAACTGAAATGCTGATCACTAACTTTAAAGGCTTTTCCCGATAAATTTAGGTGAAGTTGAGTAAATATTTGTTCACTGTTATGCAGATCTATATTGTAAGAAATAATACAAGAAATTTTGAAGATGACTTTTGAAAGATAAAGAAATATTGACCGAAATACGCAGTCTGAAAGAATGTCAACTTCTTAATTTTACTAAAAAAAACAACGTCGCTTGGAATTTTAACGATTCATAACGCAGCACACAAATAAATCATCGACATTTGTATGTGCCAAGCAGTTAGTTCTATTCAAAGGCTACCATTAATACCAATCATGAGTATATTAAAATTAAAATAAACACGAACAGAATAAAATGCCAAGTCTGAATGGATTGTCCACTTCATCAATTTCGACGTCAAATGCGGTTTCAAGACTTTTGTGAATTTTGCGCCTGTTAGCGTCGAAAACGTAAATAGTTTTTCCGTTGCTTGTACCAGGAATCTGATCACATTTGTCAAAACATATGGTCAATTAAAAGAAGAAAACTTGGAAAATCAAATACCGGAACCACACTACCTTTAGATCTAAAAATGACAAAATTTGAATGTTCTTTTTAAATACCGAAAATACGACAAACTTTCTATTTAAAACCAAAAGATAACAACATTATTTCGACTATCTCACGGAAAATTTTAATGTATTAAAATACTTGTATATATGTGCTTCGGTTGTTTAAGTGGTTCCTACTTTTTACAAAAAATTATCACTTAAGTTCCACTTGTGAAGCAGGTACAACATTTGGTTTAAAGCGTCACAACGTTGAAAACGTCGCTTTTTAGCGTTACGTTACGTTACGTTACGCAACATCTTGCGTTCAGTCATACCGATAAACCATTTGTGATAATAGATGCAATTAGTCTCTCTCTCTCTCTCTCTCATCGGATATATTCCCTTTTTATACTATATGTCGTTAATAACAAAAACTTAAAATACAATAGAAATTGACCATTTAATATGACAGCACGTTCTTTAACCTGACATTTATACAGAACTAATACAGATTTCTGCAGGGCATGAGCCCTGTATAAAGATTTATACAGGGCATATACCCTGTATAAATTTGTATTGTAAACTTCCTGCTCCTGAGATAGACTATATGCAAACTTGACTGAATTTGTGAAATAGACTATAGTTGCATTGATTTAGCAGACGGACAACAACAAACATGGCGGTGGCCGAGAGGATGTCGGATCGACCTGCCAAATCGGGTGAAGATATGATGGAAGTTCTTGCACACGATATCATGAGGTATGAAACATTGTTAGAGCAAAGTGACATATTCGCTTTAGCATCAGCACTTGCCGGAAATGCTCCGAATGATCAGTACACTGGTCATTGGTTAATAAAGGTGTCATAAAATGGGTATTTTCATATAAAGCCTGTATTATGTCCTCGTACAGTCGTATTGGGCCTCGATCAGCTGTATAGGACCTCGGCGTTGCCTCTAGCCTATACAGCTGACCTCGACCCAATACGACTGCCTCGGACATAATACAGGCTTTATATGAAAATACCCATTTAATAATACTATAGGACAGATAATATAATGACCAAAAGTCAAGGTCAAAAAGACAAACAAAAGTCGACAAAACACTGTACAAAGATGTAAAGATTCGGCAACATGAACCACACTAAAGTCCACGTCAGACTCCGATGGGTAAGGGTAAACAGTTCCTCTGGGTAAAGATTCGGCAACATGAACCACACTAAAGTCCACGTCAGACTCCGATGGGTAAGGGTAAACAGTTCCTCTGGGTAAAGATTCGGCAACATAAACCACACTAAAGTCCACGTCAGACTCAGATGGGTAAGGCCACTAAGGGTAAACAGTTCCTCTGGGTAGAGATTCGGCAACATAAACCACACTAAAGTCCACGTCAGACTC
>MJUT01007060.1:2761-12893 GCA_002080005.1 Gigantidas platifrons
AAAAAAAAAATGGTAAAATAATATTTGTTGTTATAAATTCTAGAATTCGAAAACATTAGACGACTTTTTTATTATTTTGCCTAAAGAATGTAAAAACCCTTATTTCTTTTATCAGGTAATTTTTATTTTAGTTGGAATAAATTCGTTTGTTCTTGATTGTTTCTTGTATGACACTGAGTGCAAGCATACCTGAGCCTGACGAGTCCAAATATCTAAAAGTCATTGGCAATAGTTTATAAATACAAGAGCCCTGCATCAAGGTTGCACTATAGTTCACTTTGTCCGTCCGTCCGTTTTCTACTATTTTTTGTTAGCTCGAATTCTCCTTTACTATTGATTGCAATGAAATTTGTCGTACCCCGACCGTTGACACTTCGTCGAAGGGAACTCTAGAAATGGATGTCGTCCGTCTGTCCGTGTGTCCAGAATTGGTTTTGAGATGATAACTTGTGAACAAAAAGTCGGTGTGGTATCTTACAGTTTGATAACTTTGTTGATTTTTTAGTGATTCTTACCAAGGTTATCACCGTTATATTATTGTTTAAAAATGTACACTATATAGGGTATACGGCTTGACAGTGCAAATTCTCTTACAGTTTCGTTGCGATGGTATAGGAACTGAGCACAATTAACAACAACGTATGCAGCTGTGCATTATGTGTCGTTTTCAGCTCACCTGGCCTATAGTCATATGCGATTTTGTCACACCTATGCGTCCGTCTGTCCGTCGTCATTAGCTTTCACTTTTCAATCTTCTTCTCTTAAACTACTGGGCCTATTGAATCAAAACTTTGACGACAACGATCTATGAGAGGTCCTCTATAAAGTGTGGTCTGACATTCAACATGACCGCCAGGGATAATACTAATTTCTGATTGGTGGAAATAAAAAAATAAATCCTCTTTTCTGAAACTATTTTCCCAAATGAACTGTGACTTTGCAGAAATGATGAATGGAAGGTCCTGAACAAAGTTTCACCATGACTTAATGCCGTATGGCAGTCATGGAGAAAAGCGGTATATAAAAGTACAAAAATCTTTTTCTGTGAATACTAGTACACTGATCCAAATGAACTGTAGCTATGTAGGAATGATGAATGTAAGGACCCGTTCAAAATTAGTTTTATGGCGCCCATCGCATGTCTAATATAGCCGACATTGGAAATAATGTTTACCCAAAAATCTAACCCAAAAATTCTTCATTAATTAATTAATGCGTATTTTTCGTGTTTCGAGATTTGATATAGACATATTATATTTGAAGAGTAATCTCGACGTAAACCGGTGGCTTTGCAGTACTATATCGGAAATGCCCATTTTCACAGATTGCCAGTTCATTCACTGTGACTGATTTACGCCGCGAACACTTCAAACAATTATCCCGTAATTTTCCTTTTTGAAATTTGAGAACAATTTTGAAAATAATATTTATAAGTGAACAAATTATGCAGTGTTTGTTGTATTGCACTGGTATGGAAAAAAACATTACGCACATTTCCACAGGTATATACATAGTAGTATTTATGTTTTTGCAACCAGACTGTCCAAACTGACGTTTTGTTAGCTGACCTGACCCGAAGGGTCATGTGAGCTTTTGCTACCACTAAGCGTCCGTCGTTCGTTCGTCCGTTAACTTTTGACATTTGTATCTTCACCTCTGAAACCACTCAGCCAATTTGAACCAATCTTTGCAGCAGGGGCGGATCCAGAGGGGGGGACAAACCCGGCGCCGCCCCCCCTAAAATTGGAAAAAATATGATTTGTTTGCGTAAAATCGTGATTTTTCACACGAAATACCCAAAAGATTTTCGCGACTCGCTCCGCTCGGCGCGATTATTTTATGTGCGCCCCCCGTAAGTTGACATCCTGGATCCGCCCCATGGTCTTTGGGTAGTTGGAAAGCTTTTTTCATTTTCATAATCTACGCTGAAACTACAACACCAAAGTGAACCAAACTTCGTAGGGAAAGTCCTTGACAGATCTACTGTCAATAGTACATGTATGTACGGCAGTCCCGCCCTCAGTCAAAGACACCAGCTGTTATTAAAAATAGAAATTTCGTCAAATGGCTGCTTTATTTTAGCAAGATGTGGCTCAGATAAGAACTTTAGATGCATGTTAATAAAATCATGAGCTGTTCAAATATATATTACGGTAATTGTGTCAACTTGCACTTTTGTTGATTTAGTCGGATTATAAATTTTCTCATCAGAAGCCACAGGGCCATTGTGAACCAAATTTGTCTAGAATGTTCCTCTATGTGGTCCACTTTCAAGATGCCCACCTTTACTAAAATAGAAATTTCCTCAAAATGACTAAAAGCGCTCTTATTAGCACTTGAAAAAAGTCCAGACAAGGAGCAAGGCTTTAGATGCTGTTGTATAACTTTGCTGAGTATGGCGGCAAACAGTAATGTTTCATCGATTGTAGGAACATGTCGCCTGTTGGTCTCAACCAAGAGATTGAGTTCCTAGCTCAATTAATAGTATAGAAGGTTACTGGATCGAATATCGAAATCAGATATCGAGGACAAAGTTTCAGTCTGGCAATCCAAATGTCAGAACAACACAAATATCCGGATGTGGAAGTGAAATCAGGTGCTCCAGAAGGGTAAGCATTTCATCATTGAGTAATATGGTTAATAGTTCTGATCAGCAAATTCTACTAAAAAGTTACGTAAATAGTATGACATCACAAATATGATGGACAATCATTTGTTCTAATTGGATTTGGACTTGTTGGTGCAATTTTGTTTTCAATATTTTTCGCATTTCGACATGGTCTTCCAAATGTTTGGGTTCTCCCAATACTGATGAGGTTAACAGAAACTGCAGTATGCAGGTCAAAATTATGAATGTTATTTTTGCATTTATTTGTTTAAGACCCATGAAGCAAGAAGTAATATCAAAGCTGCTGTCATACAGGAACTTGCGTTTCTGGTAATTTGTTGATTCTGTTTTATATTTCCAAGTCTAATTGGTAAACCAAGTATTAACAAAGGTGCTAGTTTCTTGTGTTTCTTAAACCATTTGAGACACGATGATGGTGTGTAATCCCGTTTCCAACTCTGAAAATGTTACTCTGCGGTACCTACTATGCAAAATTTGGACTGAAAATGTCAGTCTGTAGCGCCAGGAAAATTGGAACCCCCCCTTTTCAAAATGGCTGGATCCGCGCCTGTATGATAATAATAGTAATATACTAGCAGTTAGTTAGACCATACTAAAAGAGTCGTTAAATACCGTAAATCTAAACCATGTTCAGACCTTTTAATAACTATAGGTCTGAGTTTATTACGATGTACTTATTGTGATTAACTATTAGCTTAATTATTAGACAGAACATACTATAAAATATACATGGTCTGTGGTATGGTGTTTAATGCCACTTTCAACAATATTTCAGCTATATCCTGGCGGTCAGTTTTGTTGGTGGAGGAAACCGGAGAACACGGAGTAAACCTCCGAGCAGTCATAAATCAATTTAACAGGCCTGAACACTAAGTACTGGAAAAATATACATGGTTTTGTTTCACTAATATTGATAAAACAATTATCAACCACATCAATTCAAAAAACAAACTGAAAACTGTTCACTTGCACCAGATCAATAATGAACTTTATTAATCAGTAACCGTTAGTTTTTTTCTATATAAACTTGCATCAGGTACATAATAAATTCAGTTGATCAATTACCGTTAGTTATAATAGATGTAGCGCGTGTCCGCGATTGCACGGTAGCATGATTTACGTTTTATATATACTATCGATGTCTATTACCACTAACAGTTGTTAGTTTGGCGTCCACATACGGCGGCGAGGTATACTCGATAAAGTATATCCGTTACTTGCGGCAGATCTGTTTGGTAAACTTAAGTCTATACGTTCGATTGGATATTTATCTTGGTTGTTAAACGCCCTTTCAAAAATGATTCTGTAATTTTCTGGTGTACAGTTTTATTGGTGTGTGAAACATCAGAACAAGAGAAATGCACCGACCAGCCGGAAATCATAGATTTGTATCGTTCAGGCCTCGTTGTGGTCTGGAATCAAAGTCACACACTTTACATTGGTGATGATGCACTAATTGCACAAGTAGCTACATAACCAAATGCATGTGTTGCGTTCCGGGTTCGGGTCAACGATCCAGTATTTAGGTTAACCGTTGCCGAAGATACTGAGACGGATTGTCGTAAAAGGGCGCTAAAGAGTGATTTGCTGCGCTTGAGAAGCTTCGTTGTTGGATTGTGATTTTTGAGGCCGTGTTGAGGATTTGCCAGTTGAACTGTTAATGTTGTATAATATTTGCTATAACCAATCGTTGATTATTGTGTATATATCTTGTAAATAAATATTATCGCAACTTCACATGAGTTACAGATGTACCATGCTATCGCGACCACGGAGGCTAATATCCGTTATACAAACAAGAGCATGTGATTTTAATTTGATTGCATATTTGCTAAAAGTAGGTTTGTTTGTTTGTTTGTTTGATGGTATTTAACGCCACTTTCAGCAATATTTCAGTTATATCGTGGCGGTCTGTTTTATTAGTGGAGGAAATCGGAGAGCCCGGAGATTACCACTGACCTGTCGCAAGTCACTGACATACTTTATCACATAATATTGTACACCTCGCCTGATCGAGATTCGAACTCGCACCATCAGTGATGATAGCCACTGATTGCATCGGTAGTTGTAAATTCAACTATCATACGATCACGGCCGGATGACAGCCCCGCTATAAAAGCTGGCTTAAGCATATAACGTCAAATACAAATGTAATACAACAGATAATTACCACTGTTAGTAGCTGGATGAAAAGAAATTTCTTGGGTAGCTTGCCTACTGGTGGGCGATCCTCCTTATTATAATGAATTAATATTAGTAATCAAAGATAGTTATGAGCACCTGAGTTCACTCCGGGTTTTTAGTGGGGTTCGTGGTACCCGATTTTATGTTTTATTTGAATCTTTTATAGATCGTTTTTTGTCCTTATTTACTTTTTCTTTTGAACATCGTGTTGTCTGTTTAGGGATTCTGATTACCCCTTTGGTATTTTCAAACGGTTATGCTAATCATAATAAGAAGAAACAGTATTATTAAGTACCCTGAAATACGTTTTATTTAGGCGCCAATTATTGTGGAAACCGTTGATTAACTAATCCACGAATTAAAATAAACACCAATACATGTATTTCTGAAAGCAATACCAAAGATTAGGATACATGAATTTGAGTTCTTGATTTGACATCAATGATTCTATGTCGTATGAGACACATCTATTAGTAACGATTACCCGGGGAAGCGCCTCAACTTGAAGCCATTGCGTCATTACATTTGTGTTCCCTTGAGACATATCCATTGACAGCGCTTACCTGAGAATACACTTCCACTAGTAGCTAGAGTAACACGACAGGTGTCACTCTCGGAGCAGGAACTGCTAACCCTTCCGGAGTACGTTCGTTTATAGAAAGGGGCATCTTGCTCCGTCTTTAGTTTTCTGTATAGTGTTTTGTAGATCGTTGCTGCCATTAAGGACATAACCAAGCAATTAGTAATAAGGTACATGCACAATTATTTGCAGAAGGAGTTTATGTGGTGTTTCGGTCGAAGTCGTATGTGCTGACTGTCTTTTCACGTACAGATATGCGGCCGTCGTTGTCATGATCGTATGGTCGTTGGATGTATAACCTATTCAATCAGTGCCTATAACAATTAACGTTTTGAGTACGAATTCCCCTCAGGCGATGGGTACTCGATACAACATTAAGTGATGAAGTTTATCAGTTACTTGCGAGAGGTCGGTGCCTTTCTCCGGGTATTCCGGTTTCCCCAACTAATAAAAGTGACCGCCATGATAAAACTGCAATATTGTTGAAAGTGGCGTTAAACACCATAGCCATAACACTAACTCTGTACAGATATGGACAACCTACTCGACTGATTGACAGATAAAATGTGAGGGGTATCAATGTACTGACGTAGGAAACACTTGCATGACCGCATCATTTTACAAATCGGTAGAGGCTTGCGAACCTAGTTTTACGTCATCAGTTGATATAGACGCGGCTTGACCAACCCAGGAAAGTGAACAGTCATGTAGATGTATATAAAATTTGTCTCTGTTTCTACGGTTTGTTCTATTAGCTTTTAATAATTTTTGGATAGTCTTGTTTATTTTTCATTTTATCATACATGTATAATGGATAATTTACACATTTCCGACAAGATTCTAAAATTAAATAAACTATTTTTGTTATATTTATAGGATATGTTTTCCTTTAATGTGGGCAAAAGTGTCCTCTTTGATTACAAGCAAAGTTCAAAGACAATTACATATCTTCTCCATAATATGTACACAATTATAGCAACTTATAATATCAACAAATTATAAATAAAATTACACTCAAATTATTTGTCCTTTACAATGTTTTTGCACTGAACGGGTAACATTTTACCCGCAATAAGGGAAATAATCCATATGAAACAGATATAAAAATAAAAACGTATAAATTTATAAACAAATCAGGAATGTGCAGCTAGTGGCCTATTGTATCGTGAAAAATTTAAATGACAAATATATATCACTGTCCTATTAAATCGACAATGGAATTTTCATATCAGTACTAGCCGTTTGTGTATAAATAGAGTTAAAACCTGGTGTCTGGTGCATGTGAACTTACACAATATTTACCTGTTATCTAACTGATAAAGAATACACGCAATTTATGCATTCGTTTACATAACTCCCCCTTTTCTCCCACAGAAAGGTCAATCATTTCTACTTGCACTAATGGGTACCTAAATTGCATATGATTACTAACAAAAAAAGTTACTTTTCAGGTTCCGTAAAATTTTCAGCGAATCCTATTACTAAATTATTGTATATTCTATCAATCGGTCAAAACCTGGCCTCAGAATAACTGTGACACTACCTACCTAAACGGTGGTATGAATCAGATGTGGGTTCTAAAAATTATATAGAACTGTTATAGTATATGCATGCAAGGTACCTCACACCGTAGAATAGCATTAACACAATATATTTCCTTACCGTTTACACAACTACTCTCTATCTCTCTCTCTCTCTCATGGAGTGGCTTCTAAATTCCCGGTCCTATAAATACACGATTCACTATATAGATGATGTTTTTACACTGCACAATTCTAAGTTCGATGACTATGTAAATCTCACCTATCCTTTGATCTTGAAATAAAGTATACCACAGATATAGCTAGATCTATATAATTCCTTGACCTACCCATCGAGAATGACAGTGAGGGCCGGCTAACAGCGACACTTAAAGACAAAAGAGATGATTTTTATTTTACTTAGTTATGTATGTATCTCCAAGTTGATGAGTACGGATGTAATTACAATCCGGTCCTTTCCTCATTTATGGCTGATCACTAGGTTTGTAAAAAGAGTTAATACGACGGGTGCCACTATCGGAGGAGGATCTATTATAGCAACACCCGCGTATGGAGTTTACGTTTCACAACTCATGCGTTATTCTAGAGCTTATGCCAAGTACAGTGTTTATCGGAACAGAGCTCAGATGCTGACATAAAAGCTACTCAAACAAGGCTAGGCTGAAGTCATCGCTACAAATATTCTACGGTCGTCATCACAATCTGGTTGATCGTTACGAAATATCCATATCTCAAATGACAATTGATCTTTTACTTTCTACGTAGATGTTTTCTTTCCTATATCACTGCAAAGAATTTTACCAGACTTTACTGTATAGGAGGAGTAATACAAGCGGGTATCTTATAAGAAGCAGGAACTGCTGACCCTTCGCGGCCACCTGAGTTCACCCCCTTTTTTTTTTGGTGGGGTCCGTGTTCCTCAACTTTTAGTATTGTGTGTTTTCCTATTATTTGTCATTACGTTCCGCGTGCCGTGTTGTGATAGCCATTACGATTTCCGCATACAAACGATGTTCGGTTCGTCTTTACCTCCAGTTGTTTGTAGGAGAGAGCATGTCTTATTTAAGTTATGTGTGTTTGCTTGCGCATAGTAGTGTCCAACCAATATGGTGTTGTGTTTTTGTTCTTCTTATTTTTTATTGTGTTGCCAGTTCCTGTGGATTGTCCTTTTTTGATTGCCATTCTGTATTCTCGAACGTTTATTAACCCTACTGGGTCACTTTAGCTCACATCCAGTTTTGTGGGATTCATATTGATCAGTCTATTTCTTTGTTTTTTTTTATTTTGTTGCACTGTTTTGCAAATCGTTGTTTGTCATTTCTCTTTTATCTTTTGCCATTGTATTTACTTTTAGGGGCTGTGTGTTTTCCTGTCCAGATATTGTTTTTATACGAAGCAAAAATCAGATTCTATTTTTGACATGAAATATCCTTATTTTTTTCCAGGTTTTACCAAGCTTTCTTGTTGCATTTTAAAAGTTAGATGGTTGTTCCCCAACTTGACGTACATAACTCAGAATGCATTTCAATTATTACTGACGGGTGATGATACCAAGTGTAGCATATTTTATGCGAACGTAGTCATCGTGTATATAAATCCTGGACGGGGTCATCGTGAAGGTGATCGCATTGTAATTGGATTTACAACTATCTGTACAATCAGTGCCCTAGCACCACAAACGTTTTGCTTTCGAATCCCGTTCAATGCGAGGTGTATTCGATACAACATAAAGTAATAAAGTTTGTCAGTGACATGCGGCAGGTCGGTAGTTTTTCCGGGTATATTCCTCCACCAATAAAACTGATCGCCACGGTAGAACTATTGTTTAATGTGGCGTTGAACACCATCAAACAGCACACAAACAATCATAACTCCTTAACACTGTAAATCCTGACCATTATTGATTTATAGTATGGATTCCAGTATTTGTGACAAGATATACTCAAAGGAACAACATGACATTTTCTACATTTAATACACACAAGACATCATAATATATATTTTAATTGAATTATTTACAATAGTGACAAATACAAGATAAATTAAATACATTATTTCCCAGCTAGCTCAATTATTATATATTATACTGAAATCAGTGCATTTAGTGCACAGGGTGTTACTTAATATATAAGGTATAATTGGTACGTTGGTGTCGCCGCTAATGTTTGAAAAATTGTGGGAAAAAAAGAAAAAGAAAAAAACAACCTCATTTACATATTCCATCAGCATGATATATATTATTCAATTATTGTTGATTCATTCTAATATCAGACTAAAATCCAAACTAAGCACACACATATCAATTTTAAACCTTGCTATGTTAATTTACAACATAATCATAGAAATACTTGTCTGGGTAATGAAGAAGCTACATTTGCTTATAGAAATATGACCTATTGATATACTAAACATTAATAATCTCCACCCATTGATACAATGAAGGGGGAAATTTATATGACCCAATAATAAATTTGAAAAATAAAAAAGTCGAGTAATTCCAGCGGCACTTCTGTATACACCATTATTAATGAAGTAACATCCCTCTCGTGATGTACTGCCTTTATAGACTTGACAGAAGATTAATCAGGATGTTAGTCTCCTAATAACCTCTAACCCGTTATTAACAAAAATAAGTCCTAAATCAATCACACTCTGTTGAATTATACCCGGTGCTAACTGTTTACATTAATATACACCTCGTCGCGTGTAGAATATGAACTAAACCGGCAACCATTAAGCAAACCTTATCGAAGACCATTTAACTTGGGGTGGCTGGATTAATTTTTTTCTTCCTCGAACTTTTTAAAATTATATTTCATGTCTAAAATTCCATTTATTTGCTCGGGGCAGCAACATAGGCCTCGCCCACTAAAAGTTAAATGGTCGTTCCCTGATGTAAAATCCACAGGGAAGTTTACAAATCAAGTACACCCAAGTTACTAAAAATATCCACACACTCAATAGTCATTTGACAATTAATACAAACTTCGACCTTAATTCAAAGTAGCACATTTGAAGCTTGGGAAAGTTTCATGAAATTAAAATTTCAAGAAAATGGAATGAACAAATCTGAGTTAAAACTGGCAACTGCTAATTGAAAAAAACAATGAATGAAAAAAACACGTCTCTGATGTGAACACCATCGCTTAAATATGAAGACTGCACGATATTATAGTGTCGATGTAAAACGTCTAATTC
>MJUT01007060.1:12903-29226 GCA_002080005.1 Gigantidas platifrons
CGTGATGTACTGCCTTTATAGACTTGACAGAAGATTAATCAGGATGTTAGTCTCCTAATAACCTCTAACCCGTTATTAACAAAAATAAGTCCTAAATCAATCACACTCTGTTGAATTATACCCGGTGCTAACTGTGTACATTAATACACACCTCGTCGCGTGTAGAATATGAACTAAACCGGCAACAATTAAGCAAACATTATCGAAGACCATTTAACTTGGGGTAGCTGGATTAATTTTTTTCTTCCTCGAACTTTGTAAAATTATATTTCATTTCTAAAATTCCATTTATTTGCTCGGGGAAGCAACATAGGCCTCGCCCACTAAAAGTTAAATGGTCGTTCCCTTATGTAAAATCCACAGGGCAATTTACAAACCAAGCTACTAAAAATATCCACACACTCAATAGTCATTTGACAATTAATACAAACTTCGACCTTAATTCAAAGTAGCACATTTGAAGCTTGGGAAAGTTTCATGAAATTAAAATTTCAAGAAAATGGAATGAACAAATCTGAGTTAAAACTGGCAACTGCTAATTGAAAAAAACAATGAATGAAAAAAACACGTCTCTGATGTGAACACCATCGCTTAAATATGAAGACTGCACGATATTATAGTGTCGATGTAAAACGTCTAATTCAATAGCCAAGCCGATTGACAAGTTACCCAGTCAAAATTTACGACACAAAACGAATATAAAAACTGACGATTCCAATAGGGACAAGGGGTCGCTGATGTAATTGTGAAACCAAACTTGAAAAGTTATATTAAAAATACATCAGCATAAAGAGATCCACAAGCGTTACAAAGATACGCTTTAAGCTACATATATAAGACATGATATATCAATGAGAAAAAATCACTTAGCATAAATATAAAAAATCATTTTCTGTATAGAGTTATACTGTTTTAAGTGGATATATCCATATTCTTTCTTACTAACAGAATACCGTACTCTCATTGTCATTTGAACGATAATCCTCCCCTAAAAATTATCATATATACATGTATCTATAATTTTAATCAACATTAGTATTGTTATTGTAAACACGATTTATTTGGATATAATAAAATGAAAAGAGCAAATAAAAATAAAACAACAACAAAACAAAAACAATAATACAAAAAGCGAAAAAAAAAACAATGCAAGCAAATAATGATTCAAAGATACAAAAACAACAGAAATAATTTTATGTGTAGAGTTAAACTGTGTTTAGTGAATACATCCATATCCTTTCTTACTAACATAATACCGTGCTCTCGTTATCATTTTTACGATATTCCGAGCCTAAAAACATGATATATACATGTAGCTATTGCTTTTAATTAACATTATTATTGTTATTGTTAAAATGATTTGTTTGGATATAATAAAATGAAAAAAATAAACAACAACAAAACAAAAACAAATATACAAAAAGCAACACAAACCAAAACAAAACAAGCAAAGACAAAAATACACAAAAACAACATATTACGATTGGAATGATAATCTGCGGCGAAACATTATCATTTATACATGTATCTATTACTTAATTAATATTTCTATTTTTATTGTTAACACACTGTAAAATGTAGATACAGAGTCAAAATCAACACAAATATACATGGCCTTCTACTGTCCTGTCCTGGTACAGAAACTTCAATAAAAGTGGCTAGTTATATGTACCTTCATTATTAGTAACAGAGTAATATACTTTAGATCTACCTAAGACTCGGGTCATAATGTCAGTCATACTAATTGACAGTGTGTAATGTTCATAATATAATGATGACCTAATGAAATACATACTGATGGCCTCATATCAGAGATAGTGTGTCAATGACTTGCGACAGTTCGTTACTTTTTCCAGGCACTCCGATTTCCCAAACCAATAAAACAGATCACCACGATATAAATCATATACTGTTGAAAGTTAAACACCATAACATCTAATCATCATGTCAGTGAGTTACAAACAAACACAATGTAATGCTTATTGTTTTTTTTTGGAGTAGAGAGCATCGTTCTTTACTATGTACAAATTATAGAAGGCTTGAATGAATAACCGTATCTTCAATATCCACAATTATAAACAACAACCCGTCTTCCATTTTCATTTGACACAAATAGTTTCTTGAAATTTCTACTGAAACAAAGTGTGAATGGATCTTTAATACCATCCTCCTTCTTCATGATTATATCACTGTTCTGTCCATCAGGTGACAGACGTAAAATGCTATTCGATTTCCTCCCTACTACGTAAGCGTTTCCTTCACTGTCAGTATCAATACCATATGCCTCCATAAGGTGCGGGGAACTAAAAGTAAATACGTTTGATCCATCTTTCTTTATACAGTTGACTTTGGCAGAGTCTGTATAATATATATTGTTGTCTCTGTGATGGATGTTCCATACACTACCAATACTACTAATACTACTAATACTACTAATGTGTTGTCCGTTTGAATCTAAAATGTGTATCCTACTTTTATAATGACTATCATAACCACTGACATAAACGTTGTCGTCTACCCACGTAACACCTATATACCAATTTATATTTTGGACTCTTATCTTTGTTTGTGCAATAAAGTTATCTACGAACTGAATACCTTCGTTTTGCAAGGCAACAACAATTCTGCCAGACTTTTTGTGGTAAGAAATATCCCATGTTTTTCCTCCTAATTTACATTCTTTGACATATTTCCCATCCTTACTGTACATTCGCAGAAATGAACTGTCTGCCAGTATCAGGTTATCATCCTTATCAACAACCATACCAGTTACTGCATCAAATGTTTTATCTATTATGTAACCATACTTGAACGATTTTGGAGGTTTAGATTGGACAGATATTTCTTGAGCTTCGATGTGTTTAAAAGGTTTAAATCTAATTGCACAGGGTTCTTTCCTTAACCGTATGGTGCCTAAGTGTTTTATCCCAGATAACTCATTTTCTGGTTGATCGTAGACTAAGCTGACGTCTGAGAGACTAGCTACAATCTCCTCCAAATGGTTGTCTTCTTTACTAAGTATTGGTAGTAATCGGTGGAGAAGAAGAAACATGTGCTGGTTAGAGCCATTCTTTGTAAAAAAGTCAAGTTGTTGTAAATGTTTCTCGATCAATGAAACTGATTTTTCTAACTCAGATTCTTCTCTTTCCATTTGATAAATAGAATCCTGACTGATCGTTTGCATCTCCAACAGGGCCGATTTTTCTAGTTCATCAAGCCTCTTTATGACGGAAGCTTTGAATGCTGATATCTGTCTGACGATGTTTTTTTCTTCTATTTTCATCCTGTCTCGATTTTCGTGCCTATTTTGTACAGCTGTTTTCAACGTTAAGTGAGCTTGTTTCATGCCGTCTGAGATATCATGGAAAAGCGAAGATGATTTTACGTTATTAGACGCCATTTTAAGTGGCATGACTTTATCACATGAGCGATGATCTTGTGACATGCAGTTTTGACAGCAAATTACATGATGCTGGTTACAAAAAAAGTCCATAATAAAGTCAGGATGTCTTGAACATTTTTCCTGTGTTGTCAGTACTTCACCAGGCACGGTTGATATGGCTTCAATGTCTATGACATGATGGGACATGGATACTCTGTTACCTTTGTGTACTTTTACACAAGCCATGCAAAGAGCATCTTCACAATCTACACACCACTTGGTAGAAGCGGCGCGTTCGTCGATTCTGGTACATGGATCACAGCTGGTATTTAACGACATACCTAAAGGTATAAAAAAAAATCCACATTTGATTCGTATGCCAGTGATTCCGGAATGAAGATACTGACCTATGACAGTAATTCTGAGATACAGATAATGACCTATGTCAGTAATTCCTGGATACAGATAATGACATAATATGACAGTAAATTCTGAGATACAGATATTGATCTATGACATTAATTCTGAGATAGGATTATGACATAATATGACAGTAATTATGAAATACATATAATGACTTATGACAGTACAAAATGTAATTATGAGATAGGATAATGACATAATATGACAGTAATTCTGAGATACAGATAATGACCTATGTCAGTAATTCCTGGATACAGATAATGACATAATATTACCTATGACAGTGATTCTGGGATCCAGATAATGACCTATGGTAGTAATTCTGAGATACAGATAGCGACCTATGGTAGTAATTCTGTGATATAGATAATGACCTATGGTAGTAATTCTGTGATATAGATAATGACCTATGGTAGTAATTCTGTGATATAGATAATGACGCATGACAATATTCTGGGATCCAGATAATGACTATGACCAATGGTAGTAATTCTGAAATATAGATAATAACCTATGACAGAAATTATGTGATATAGATATAGATAATGACCTATGGTAGTAATTCTGATATTTTTTAATAATAATTTTATTGTCAAATAAACATCCATGCATGTTTGTGACCAGAACAAAAAAGAAAAAAAAACAATGTACCGGTAAACAAGATATCTCAATTTATCATGAACAAATTAAGAGACTTCTGTCCTCAGTTCTAATGACTTTATTATGTAGAAGCCTATGATTTTCACATGAGCTGTAGTTGTAGGATTAAGAAGATAAATTAGTTTTTGCTCACTGGAAAATTGCATAACATTTGGGTTTTCATTTGCAAGAATTTCAAATTGATCAGTTCTCAATTGACTGTTTATAGTACATTCCAATATAAAGTGCTCTTCATCCTCAATTTTATTACAGGTTTTACAAAGTCTGAGTATTCTAGGTATTTTGCAATATCGTCCTTTCTCTATTTCAAGACGATGGTCCCTAATTCTAATTTTAGTAAAGCATCTTCTGATATCAGAATTATTATATGATAAATAAAATTATCTTTCCAAATTTAATTTGAGTTTTTTTATACAAGAACATTTTACTATTTTCATTAATACTTTTGATTTTATTTTTGCACATTTGTTTATATTTGCTTTTTAATTCCCTTTTAATAAAAGGTTTTAGTGACTTCACTTACTTCAAATTTTTACAGTTAGAAGTTTTATCAAAAATGTGTTGGTCCGAAGTTATATTTTTGACAAATGTAAACTATGAATAAGTGCCCTGTGAATCAAGAGATTTTGATAATATTGAGGCTTCTTTTAACAAAGGATTTACATTATCAGTGTGGAGCCGAGCTAGATGTAAAATTGACGGTGTCATTATGAAATTCTCCATGGGTAACCTTCCCAGTTCTGCTCTTACTCCAATATTTGAGGATGTCTTTTTGGCTCCTAAAGTAATTTACAGCAGTTCAAGTGAATCTTCTCGCAAGGTGTTTTATCAATAAAAGTAAAATTATCAATCTCGTTGTTAGTTTTTTCTGCTCTACGCTTAGCTCTATAATATGTCAAATAACTATCCATAAAAGATATTTCAGCGTTATAAGTTAACACTGGTTGAACCAACTTATCAAAAAGATTATTTGAAACTTTGATTGGAATATTCCCTAATGAAGCTACTCTAGATTTAATAGAAAACAAAACTTTCTGAGCCTTTTTAGCAAGATCTTCCAAACTGTGATTAAGATTTCCATTGCTTTTGATAAGTGAACCTAAACATTTATATTCTGATACATTTTGGATCATATTTCCTTTGAAGTTAATGAATGATGTATTGCTACTAATGTTCCGTTATTGTAGGACCATAGTTTTTGTTTTTTTAACATTTACAGTTAGTTGCCAGTTGTCACAAATACCACTAAGTTTGTTAATACTGTTTTGTAGGCCCTCTTTGCTCTCCGATATAACAATAAGATCATCTACAAATAATAATGACCCAATGTTAGAATTAACAAGTTTAGGAGGTCCTAACTCAACTGAGTTAAAATTAGCCTCCATTTCATTTATATTTATTTTTTATCAAGAGTGTGACGTAGGGAATCCCCTTGTCTTATCCCCTATGAATTTGAAAAAAATTATTATGAGAATTTTCAAATTTAAAAGCTGTTTCTGTTTTTGAAAGTTGCTGTTTTACAATATTGTATAACTGTTTACCAGCACCAATTTTGACTAATTTGAATAATAAACAATTTCTCCAAACAGAATCAAAAGCTTTCTGGAGGTCTACAAAACATATAAATAATTTTCTTTTATTTGTATGTACATATTTATCAATTAAGGCTTTTAATACAAATAGAATGTCTGATGTTCTATGGTTCTCTCTGAAACCAAATTGTATTTTAGTATATTTATTAGTCATTAAAGTGATTAATCTCTGATTGAGGATGGCACTAGAAAAAATTCACAAGCAATTGACAAGTGATATACCCCTGTAGTTAGAAGGGTCTTTATGTAATAGAATCATATATGATGTATTTCATTGCTTTGGATAGTGACCCGATTTTAAAATTAAATTAATTAATTTTGCGACTGATTTTAAAGTTATATTACAACTGTACTTAATTAGTTCATTTGTTATTCCATCTGGTCCACCAGCTTGACCTATGGCAGTAATTCTGAGATACAGATAATGACCTATGGTAATAATTCTGAGATTCATATAATGACCTATGGTAGTAATTCTGGGATATAGATAATGACCTATGACAGTTATTCTGAGACACTGATAATGACCAATGACTTTAATTCTGAGATACTGAAAATGACCTATAGTAGTAATTCTCTGATACAGATAATGACCTTTGACAGTAATTCAGAGATACAAATAATGACCTATGACAGTAATTCTGAGATACAGGTAATGACCTATGGTAGTAATTCTGACATACAGATAATGACATATGGTAGTAATTATGTGATACAGATCATGACTTATGGTAGTAATTCTGAGATACAGAGAATGACAAATGGCAATATTTTTGTTTTGTTGCTCTTGATTTCGTAACGGTAAGCTTTATGCCAGCGATATCACTGAGGTGCGTTTTAGCTAACATGACCACCATCCATCCAAACGTTGCCTTTATATAATATTTATGTACTTTTTTACTTAAAATCTTATTTATCTTGGAATGCATGTTTTTAAGGTTGCAGCCTGCAAAACATTTAATTTTGATAGTTGTGTTGTTCCTATCATAATTTCATTGATAGAGTGTTGTTGCTGACAAGGAGGTACGGGACAATGGGTTCCTAGTGATCAAGTTGAAGTCATTACTTGGAAAGTTTTACGATCACCACCATGTCTTAGTTAACCGTTACATTGGAACATATATTTTATCTTTGATTTAATAGGTGTTTTTTCTTTATTTTGATTTAATAGTAATTGTGTAAGCATTTTTTTCGTTCATTGCAATGTGTAAGCATTTTTTTCGTTCATTGCAAATAAGCTTAATTTTTTGTTACATATCAAGACAATGTCGAATGGTGAAGCATTGCATATGCTTTTGTGAAAGGTAATCGTAGATTATTTTTGGTGCCGCCATGTTCTCAGGTTGATCGATGATAACATCAACAATCGATTTACGACTTTCAATTATCCCTTCGGTATCACCAAACTAGATTTAGCTGCATAAACGTACCGGTTATTGTCTAATATGGACAACTTTACATTATGTCTTTGTTAGTCTATAGCAACTTTAAGACCCATTAGTCACACTAACATAGTACCTAGCATATGACAGTACGGTTATATGTGTTCTTATCAGGAAATTAAAACATAATGGGTTTACATATTTTATTTTATCCTGCAATGAAAGCATTTACCGACCAATATAGCCTGCCCAATATTTTTATTGATATTGGTCAGTTATAAATAGAATAAAATTTTATATTTGGCAAACTCATCGGGGCACATTGGGGGATATTGTTTTCAAATACATACACAAAATTATTTCAAATACTTTTATCATCGTCCANAATAAATAAATAAACACAAAAATAAATAACATCAATGTTTCTTTCTGAATTGATTCATTGCTATAAATAAACATAATTCTTACCTTCTATTAGAACTGGGTTTTTTCTCTATTGAAGTGGTTTTGCTACACAAATTTTTGATGTTTTCCACAGAATAGAAACCCTGTAAGAAGAATACATGAACATTTGTTTAATATGATAGAAATTCCTGAGTAACACATTCATTCATAAAATAAAGAAATACCACACCCTCACAACACTTACAAAGCATAATGTAATAGGAAAGTAGTTGAAACCCGCAAAAGTCATCTGTCAACACATACGTGAGGCCCTCTTCCCAAATTGCTTAAAATAGCTTTATGAGTCTCTCCCTTCTCAGTAAATGCATGCCTCATGCAAATATTCTCCACGAATGAGTAAAATACCAATCCTCACATATAACTGTGTGGACTTATTATAAGAGTAATTGTCTCTTAATAACACTGGTTTTATAACAGCCATTGTGCTTTCTTTTTTTACAAGTAATAATACCAGAAGACAAGAGAGTTTATATAAATACTAGGAATGCTGCAAAATGCTGTAAACATGTAGAAGATTCTAACAAAACATTTTATTTGATATAAAGGTAGTCATAAGTCAGGCAACATGGTAAAAGGTTATAATTTATAGCATTTTGATTTAATAGGTTTATATTAGTGCTACCCTTTAATCTTCCTGAAGATGGTGGCCATATAATGCTGCTATTTTACCGCAAAAACACTTGAAATACATATTGAAATATTGTTAAAATAAACATGCCGACATGATAATGGCAATGATAATTTACAACTGAACTTTATACTAGTTTGATAATTTACAACTCAGCTTTAAACTGGCTTGATAATTTACAGCTGAACTTGGTACTGGTCTTGATAACTTACAACTGAACTTGATACTGTGCTTGATAATTTACAACTGAACTTGATACTGTGTTTGATAATTTACAACTGATTTTGATACTGTGTTTGATAATTTACAACTGATTTTGATACTGGTAGTGATAATTTATCACTGAACTTGATATTGGTTGTGATAATATACAACTAAACTTGATAATGATTGTAAATAATTTACAACTGAACTTAATAATGGTTGTGGATAATATACAACTGAACTTGGAAATGGTTGTCAATAATTTACGACTGAACTTAATACTGGTTGTTGATAATTTACAACTAAACTTGATGATTGTTGTACATAGCATACAACTAACCTTGATAATGGTGTAAATAATTTACAACTGAACTTAATAATGGTTGTGGATAATATAAAACTGAACTTAATAATGGTTGTGGATAATATACAACTGAACATGATAATAGTTGTGGATAATATACAACTGAACTTGATAATGGTTGTAAATAATGTACAACTGAACTTAATAACGGTTGGTTTAAACAAATATTTAATATCAAAAGCATATATGGTCAAATGCAACATAATAACGGCTGTGGATAATATACAACTGAACATAATAATGGTTGTGGATAATATACAACGCAACTCAATAATGGTTGTGGATAATTTACAATTGAACTTAATAATGGTTGTGGATAATATACAACTGAACTTCATAATGGTTGTGGATAATTTACAACTGAACTTGATAATTGTTGTAAATAATATACAACTTAACTTGATACTGGTTGTAAATAATTTATAACTGAACTTAATATTACTTGTAGATAATATACAACTGAACTTAATAATGGTTGTAGATAATATACAACGGAACTCAATAATGGTTGTGGATAATTTACAATTGAACACTTAATAATGGGTGTGGATAATATACAACTGAACTTAATAGTTGTGGATAATTTACAACTGAACTTAATAATGGTTGTGGATAATATACAACTGAACTTGATAATGGTTGTAAATAATGTACAACTGAACTTAATAACGATTGGTTTAAAAAAATATTTATTGTCAAAAACATATATGGTCAAATGCAACATAATAGCGGTTGTGGATAATATACAACTGAACTTAATAATGGCTGTGGATAATATACAACGGAACTCAATAATGGTTGTGGATAATTTACAATTGAACTTAATAATAGTTGTGGATAATATATAACTGAACTTGATAATGGTTGTAGATAATTTACAACTGAAATTGATAATTGTTGTAAATATTATACAACTGAACTTGATACTGGTAATAAATAATTTACAACTGAACTTAATATTGCTTGTAGATAATATACAACTGAACTTAATAATGGTTGTGGATAACATACAACTGAACTTGATAATGGTTGTACATAATTTATATCTGAACTTAATACTGGTTGTTGATAATTTACAACTGAACTTGATAATGGTTGTAGAGAATATACAACTGAACTTGATACTGGTTGTAAATAATTTACATCTGAACTTAATAATAGTTGTGGATAATATACAACTGAACTTAATAATGATTGTGGATAATATACAACTGAACCTGATAATGGTTGTGGATAATATACAACTGAACTTGATAATGGTTGTAAATAATTTACAACTGAACTTAATAACGGTTGTGGATAAAATACAACTGAACTTAATAATGGGTGTGGATAATATACAACTGGCCTCAATAGCGGTTGTGGATAATATACAACTAAACTTAATACTGGCTGTTGATAATATACAACTGAACTTGATAATGGTTGTAGATAATATGCAACTGAACTTGATACTGGTTGTAAATAATTTACAACTGAACTTACTAATGGTTGTGGATAATATACAACTGAACTTAATAATGGTTGTGGATAACATACAACTGAACTTGATAATGGTTGTAAATAATTTACAACTGAACTTAATACTGGTTGTTGATAATTTACAACTGAACTTAATAATGATTGTGGATAATATACAACTGAACTTGATACTGTTTTTTTATAATTTACAACTGAACATAATAATGTTTTGCAGAATTACAGAATTGCTAGAACCAAGCTGGTTTTAATAATTTAGTGTAAAAATAATATATAAACAATCATGGGATTGGAAAACGAGTGAATTTATACTTATACACTTATTTGGTTTTATCAATTTACACTCTACTTGATTAGATGTCAGTGTAAAGTCTGATCGTTATGGAAGATACAAAGACAAATACATGTATTGTATATACTACTCAATGTCCTGTTATTTGTGAAAAAGTTCATCAAGATCTCACTGACTGAGTCAGTTTGTAATAAATTGAAAACCCCCAAAAATATCACAATTCCATAATTCATTCGAAAAATTATAGAAATAGAGGTAACATCGGTACCCCTAACACACATAAAAATGACAGATTATTATCATGGATTGGTACAGGAACTTAACAAAAGTAAAGGTTGAAGTAGTTTTATTGTTCTCCATTTTATTGTGGAATTTAAAGGTAAGATTCCAACATCATTATCTAATCATGTTTTGTAAATCATTTTCTATTAGGCATTTCAAAAGTTGCCGTCATCTTAATTAGCATAGAACTTTTAGTACAAATAGCAACAGCAGAAAATAATAAGAAACAGCTACGTCTATTGCATAAAGACGGTCAATGTGTTTAGTTGTCAGTTCAGTTGTGATTACGGCTGTTATGTTAGCACTATCACATATCTCGTTTCTGTAGTAACAGATTTTCTGGAGTATCATTTAACTGAAATACTGTTTAGTGTTAAGTTAATACTGAAAGTAGAGCTAAACACACTTATCCTAACCCCTTGAGTATCATTTTGTTCTATTTAGCATATTAATTCATTATTCATGTTGGTATTCATTTCAGACGTCCAGTAATAAATGGCCACACGTCCCCCAATGAAGTAACTTAATATTGTGTTGTCTACAGTTTCATAGTAAGTTTGTTAAACTCTCTTTTAATGTTTATTTACCTTTTGGGATCTGTTGTGTTTCATCCACCTTATTTTTAGTTATTGTTTGTTTGTTTTTTAGTGACAGTGTAATCTTGGAATCTTTACGTATACCACCTTTATATAACGTTTTGTTTCTATTTCATACAAAATATATCGCTAAGAGTACCTTGTATCAGATTCAATGTTTTGGTAGGGCGTGTATTTATCAGGAAGTAAAACAGAACAGGATTTACCGACATGACTCACGATTTAAAACAAATCGATTAACAATAAATAATAGATAAACAAGTAAATAAATACAATCACATTAACAACAATGTCTCCATTGACTAAATCATTGTATTATAAAACGATATAACTTACCTTGTACTACAACGGCTCTAGTTTATCTTGTGTACTGTTTGTCTCGGTCACAGAAATCTATGACGTATTTCACATCGTTAAAACACTGTTTGGAAGGATATATTTTTAACACTTGTCATACCCCCGCTCGACGAGAGTCGGGGGTATATAGGGATCCTCATGTCCGTCCGTCCGTTCGTCTGTCCGTCCGTCCGTCCACCCGTCCGTCACACTTTTGGTTTCTGGATGATAATTAAAGTACCGCTCAACCAAATCTTTTCAAACTTTAAAACAATGTTGTGGACTATTACATACAGGTTAAGTTCGATTACGGTGTATTTCACATGTACCGTTCCTGAGTTATGGCCCTTTTTCTCTTAGAAAATAGGGACTTTTTAGGTTTCCGGATGATATTTAAAGTATGGCTCAACCAAATCTTTTCAAACTTTAACACAGTGCTGTGGGCCATTACATACAGAGTATGTTCGATTACAGTGTATTTCACATTTACCGTTCCGGACTTATGGCCCTTTTTCTCATAGAAAATAAGGACTGTTTAGGTTTCCGGATGATACTTAAAGTACCGCTCGACCAAATCTTTTCAAACTTTAAAACAATGCCGTGGACCATTCAATACAGGTCAAGTTCGATTACGGTGTTTTTCTCATTTATCGTTCCTGAGTTATGGCCCTTTTTCTTGTAGAAAATAGGGACTTTTTATGTTTCCGGATGATATTTAAAGTATGGCTCAACCAAATCTTTTCAAACTTTAACACAATACTGTGGACCACTAAATACAGGTTAAGTTTGATTACAGTGTATTTCACATTTACCGTTCCTGGGTTATGGCCCTTTTTCTCAAATAAAATAGGGACTTACTAGGCTTCCGGGTGGTATTTAAGGTATGACTCAACCAAATCTGTTCAAACTTTAACACAATGTGATGTACCATAAAATACAGATTAAGTTTGATTATGGTGAAATTGACATTTACCGTTCATGAATTATGGCCCTTTTTCTCTTAGAAGATAGGAACTTTAAAGGTTTGGAATGCGGGGGTATCTGTGATCACAAGATCAACTTTCTCTTGTTTATTATGGTATACATTAGTCTGGTCTTCCTGGTAGCAACTACATTAATTATTAATGTTGTAATTGTCATATTTGTGAAATATCTTATTGAAATTGTTATATTTTCTTAATTAGCACTTTCATTCTGAAATCCAGTTTGTTGCTATGGGTTTTACAATTCAAATAAATAATCTTAGTCATCTAAGTAATTATCATTATATTATTAAGGTTTCAGTATTCAATGTCTTATGACAATGTACATTTTTTCATGTCTTGTAAGTGAAATAAAATTGCACAAAAAATTGTTATTGTAAAATGCTACGATTTTGCTTGTTAATGGTGTAAATAAAAACCAATGAGAATGAAAGATAGAGGTACAGGCAAGACAGTATGACTTGTTTTTATTTGATCTTATCTTATTTTTGGCAGTTTTAATTTTCGGAGAGATTACATGGCACTTTGATTATAGAGTATTCGTTGATTGGTTGATTATTATTTAATGTAAGTAGGTCAGTATTTCATCTGTTTTAATGCTAATATCTTTTCGTCATCATTTGTACTACAACATCCTTTTTAGATCATGTGACCAACAAAACGGAGTGAGTGAGTGATTATTGTTGAACGTCAAATGAACAATTTTCCAGCTGTATCATGGCGAGAACAAGTTAATGTTGATGAAATGATGATAATGCCAGCTTTGTACTAGACCAACATATTTGTTGTGCTACATCACTATAAACAACAGTCCGAGGGTACATATGTCGCTCCACTTGGACACATTATTATTATTCTGAGAAAATCAATCTTTACTCTTACTCCTTAGTAGTGCATGCTTAGTGGAGAAGCAACAAATATCAATTTCATAGTATATGACCTGAGCGGAAGTCGTACACGGATCTACCGCACTCGAGACGAGCACGCTGACCATTACACCACCCATGCAGACGATTTTGCCTTGCAGCTGAATACCAAAGTTTTCTGATATCATCCGTCCTACAATAATATAGGGGTAATATCGATATGAAAACCGCAACATTGCGTCTTTCTAATTACAATTTTTATATATGTTTTTTTTAAATATTGTTGATCTCTTCCAAGTAACGTGTGTCACCACCTATCAGTCATAGTACGTACATATAGCTGATTTAGACCACAGACACAAAGTAATCTACCAGATACATTACAACATACTGGGAACAAAGTAAGATCTGACTTTGAACAAATTATCCTAGATTATTGCTGGGAAAAAAATCCTAGAATGGAAATCAGAGGCCGTAAATCGAAGAAGGACATAGTATACAATGGACAAAGAAAAAAGGACAATATACAAACAATTGCCTATCTACAAAAAGCTACACTAAAGTTTGAACAACATGACACCCCCCCCCCAGAAAAAGATGGAGCGAACACAGATGCATTGAAAACGTTAGCAGTTCCTGCTTCAATATTGACATCCGTTACGTTACTGTTAAACAACACGAACATAATTTGATATGTAAATCGTATTTGACACCAATTTAGTTAATAATATAAATATAAATAACGAATACAACACGAACCTCTACACCACAAATGAGGGACCACATTAGAAGCAAACATCGCAGCACGGAACTACGAGCGTGGAGACATGTAACTGATCAACATTATTGACACAAACCCCAACAAACCCATTGTACTAAACATTCATTCCCATATTGATAAAACTGATATAAAGACATATTTAGCGTATTTAAGTATATCAGATAATAAAAGAACTAACTAGTTTAACATCCAATGTCTAAGAAACAATTTCTATTAAAATTCTAAAACTTATATTTGAGATACAATGTAATTACTAAACAATCCAACTTATATCTTATGTGTATGTTTTGTAGATCGTTGTTTGCTCTTTTGTACTTTATCTTTTGGCCATTGTGTAGTCTGTTCTTCTTTGATATACGGATTCTGATTACTCCTTTGGTATCTTCAAACGCTTCTTATTAAACTGAACTTCTAATCTTAATCTATGTATATTTCTTGAACATTAATTCAGGACAGCCTGATCCGTGACTAAGTTTCAGGTGTTGCGGAATGAATCAAACACAGATGACTGGACACAATTTAGTTGGCCGTTTTTTTTTTACAGTGGTATGCTCCTTGTACCAGGAGCTAATGCGCAACAATTATTTATAATTTGTCTTACATTACAATAAATACTTAGGTATATAATTTAGTTCGAAGGGCGCCTTTCTGTAAATCCCTCATCAGTTACTTTCAAAGTTAAAGATTAGAAAACCAAATCATTATTAAGTCTTTCAGAATAAAAAAAAACAAAGGACCTAATAAGTATAACAACAATCGTATATGGTCACTGATGCCATATAGGACAAACAAATAAAAACAAGTAGTCAGTGATATGTTTATAAGGCAATCGTGCGTTGACATGAACAAATCACATACAACAACATTTAAGATGTCCTTTAAATCAGAAAATATGCAATGCAACATTATTTGCAGAAGGAGTTTACGGAGTGGTTCGGTCGAAGTCGTATGTGCTTTTGATCTTCAAGAGTGCAATTTGTATGTCCATATTGCTGCAATTAGGACATAACCATGTAATTAGTAATAAGGTACATGCACAATTATTTGCAGAAGGAGTTTACGGAGTGGTTCGGTCGAAGTCGTATGTGCTTTTGATCTTCAAGAGTGCAATTTGTATTTGTTTATTTCATCACATTCACTGACTGTCTTTACACGTACAGATATGGGGCCGTTGGATTTATAACCTATGCAATCAGTGCGTATCACAAATAACGTTTTGAGTTCAAATTCCCATCAGGCGACGTGTACTCGATATAACATTATGTGATAAAGTTTATCAGTTACTTGCGAGATGTCGTTGGGTACTCCGGATTCCCCCACCAATAAAGGTGACCCCACGATATAACTGCAATAGTGTTGAAAGTGGCGTTAAACACCATAGCCCTAACACTAACTCTGTACAGATATGGACAACCTACTAGACTGATTGACAAATAAGTTATGAGGGGTATCATTTTACTGACGTAGGAAACACTTGCATGATAGCATCATTTCACTAACAAGGGAGGCTTGCGAACATTTTTGCTTAAAGGATCAAATATCCACGAATAATAAATAAAATTACACTGAAATTATTTGTCCTTTACAATGTTTTTGCACTGAACAGGT
>MJUT01007060.1:35917-48803 GCA_002080005.1 Gigantidas platifrons
GGACAAGGGGTAGCTGTTGTAATTATGAAAACAAACTTGAAAAGTTACATTAAAAATACATCAACAAAGAGGGATCCGCAAGCGTTACAGTAATATATTCGAAGCTACATATATAAGACATGATATATCAATTAGAAAAACATCACTTAATATAAATATAAAAAATAGAGTTATGCTGTGTTAAGTGAATACACCCACATCCGTTCTTACTAACACATTACTGTGCTCTAATTATCATTTGAACAATAATCCGCGGCTAAAAATGATCATATATAAATGTATTTATTACTTAGTTAATAATTGTATTGTTATTGTTAACACGATGTATTTGGATATAATAAAATGAATTGATTGATTGATTGATTGATTGATGTTTAACGTCCAGCGAGCAATTTATCAGCTATATTCAGGACGAGAAAAAAAATGTAAACGCCACGGGACTGGAAACAAGGAGAGGTGATGGGTAGGGACGGATAATTTTGCCAGTGCAACAGGTATCCTATGGACCACTCATCATGAGCATAATGCTCATAATGAGCTATTACACTGGGTTCTTTAACGTGCGAAGAGGGTGGCAATCTCTCAACACGGGACCCCGGTTTTATTTACGTCTCATCCGAAGGACGAGTTGGTTGTGAATTTATACATCCCGCACAAATGACGGACGCCCCTTCCAGCCGAATAAGCTCTCGGTCCCATTTATATACCCCGGGGTTCCCGCGGGGTTGACCCCTTTTAGAGGACTAGTGCCTCTAGGACGGAGAAACCTGGTGACTATTCTACCCCCGGCACACCCTCTGGGAGGGGGTTTAATAAAATGAAAAGAGCAAACAAACAAATATAACCAAATAAAAAAAAACACAAAAGGCAAAAAACAAAAAAACAAAAACAAAAAGCAAGCAAACAATCAAACAATCAAAGACTCAAAACAACAGATTACCATTGGAAAGATGATCCGCGGATAAACATTCTCATTTATACATGTATCTATTAACACAATGTATTTGGATATAATAAAGTGTAAAAAAAACCAACAAAAACCAAACAAAAACAAACGCAAAACAAAAACAAAAATACCACACTATCGGAACAGTTTCAAATTGCGAACATAAAACTAGTTTGACTTCATCAATTTCTATAGACGTGACTTGACCAACCCAGGAAAGTGAGCAGCCTTGTAGATGTATATAAAATTTGCCTCTGTTTCTACGGTTTTTTTCTGCTAGATGCTAGTAATGTTTGGATATTCTTGTTTTTTTACCCTTTTTATCATACATGTATAATAGATCATTTACACATTTCCGACACGATTCTAATATTAAAGAAGCTATTTTTTAATAGGATCGGTTTCCCTTTAATGCGGGCAAACGTGTTCTCTTTGATTACAACCAAAGATCAAAGAAAATAACATATAATCTCCATAATATGTACACAATTATAGCAACTTATGAATTTTCCTTTTCCTATAAACTATAATCTTATTGATTTAAAGGTTCAAATATCTACAAATTATTATAAAATGATACTCCATTTGTTTGTCCTTTACAGTATGTTTGCACTGAACAGGTATCATTTTACATACCACAAGGGAAATAACCCTTATGAAACAGATATAAAATGTATACATTTATAAAAAAATGAGGAATGTGCATATGGTCTATTGCATCTTGAGAAATTTAAATGATAAAAGTAGCTTGATTATATATCACTGTCATTTTAAACCGACAATGAAATTTCACTTGAGTACTAGTCGTTTTTTATATAAATAGATTTAAAACCAGCTATCTGGTGCATGTGGACTTATACAACATTTACCTGTTATCTAACCGATAAAGAATACAAGCAATTTATGCATTCGTTTATATTACCCCCCTTTTCTCCCACAAAAAGGTTGACTATATCAACTATCACTAATGGGTACCTAAATTGCATACGATTACTAACAAAAAAGTAACTTTTCAGGTTCGTAAATTGTTCAGCAAAGCCTCTTTCTAAATTATTGATATATAGTCTATCAATCGGTCAACACCTGGCTTCAGAATAACTCTCTCTCTCTCTCTCAGCTATAAAACTCATTAAAAGAATTATTTCAAATCTTAAGGAAGATTATATTTAAAAACAGTTTTGAATCACATCCTAATTGGTATGTTTGGTGGGTGTGGTTTTCAATAGACAGTTGATATTAGAATGGGTTCCCTACTATGTCTCTTTTCCCACAGACCTGTTCCTTTATTTGTATGAATTAGGTATCATGCAGGGGCTTAAAAAATCCCCGTACCATAATTTCATAATCCACAATATAGCTGATGTTTTTTCACTGAATAATATTAAGTTTGATGACTAGGTAGATCCCATCTATCCCATTGAACTTGAAATAAAGGATACCACAGATATCATATACTAGATCTATATACGGTACATCATAACTTGACTTACACATCGACATTGATAGTGAGGGCCAGGTAAGAGTGAAACTTAAAGATAAAAGAGATGATTTTAATTTTACGTACTGAACTGATAATTTATATGTAGCAACATAACTGGAGCACCTTTATATCGAGTGCTTATGTATATATATCCAAGTTGGTGAGCACGGCTGTGCTACATTTGTCGTAATCACAACCCGGTCTTTTCCTCATTCATGACTGATCGGGTTGCACTAGCGGAGGGTGGTCTATTATAGCATCACCAGCGTATGGAGTTTACGTTTCACAATTCATACGTAGTTCTAGAGCTTGTGCCAAGTACAGTGATTTTCTGGACAGAGCTCAGATGCTGACATAAAATATACTCAAACAAGGCTAGGTTGAAGTCATCGCTACAAATAGTCTACGGTCGTCATCACAATCTGGTTGACCGTTACGAAATATCCATATCTCAAAAGACAATTGAACTTTTACTTTCTACGTAGATGCTTTCTTTCCTCTATCACTGCAGACTTTTACCGGACTTGACTGTATAGGAGTAACACAAGTGGGTATCTTATAAGAAGCAGGAAATGTTTACCCTTATCATATATGCATGTATATATTAACACATGTATTTGGATATAATAAAGTGAAAAAATACAACAAACAAATATCAAACAACAGTTCCAAATTCTAGTAGATAAAATGTAGAAGCAGAGTCAAAATCAACACATATACATGGCCTCCTACTGTCCCTTCCTGGTACAGGAACTTCAATAAAAGTGGCGGGATTAAGCTAGTTATATGTACCTTCATTCTTAGTAAAAAGAGTATATACTTTATATCCACCTAATACTCGGGGAGTTTTAATATAATGTGGGTCATACTAATTGACAATGTTTAATATTCATAACATAATGATGACCTAATAAAATACATACTAATGGCCTCATGTCAGTGTAGGGTTATCGTGGTCGTGGTAGTATGGTAGTTGAATTTACAACTACAATGCAATCAGTGCCTATCACCACTAAGTTGTGAATTCGAAAACCCTATGTGCGAAGTGTACTCGATACAACATTATACAATTAATTACCCCCTAAGAAGTCAATACCAGGATATGAGGACCTCGCGACTTGGCACTCAAGGTGACCTGAGCTGACCAAGGCCAACGGACGATGTCAGGTCAGGTCACCGAGAGTGACAAGTCGAGTGGTCCTTATGTCATGGTATTTACTTCTTATGTAGTAATCAATTGTTGTATTATACCGAAATAAATTGAATAAGGCACTAAGTATATTTAGTAAATTATGAATTATATTGAGAACATTACGGTGGGCCGAGTTGGTAATGGTCCGAGATTGTTATGATCCGAGTTATCCGGTAACCTTAAGGACTTCTTCACTTCCTGTTAATTGTCAAGAAGAAGAATATTGTTTTACACAAAAGATATAAATTTTTCGTGATATAGGATTTATTTCTGGCATGAAAATAGTATAAAGAACATTCATAGTACATAGTTATTGATCTCACAACATACGAATGAACGGAAAAAATAAAATTGAAAGTCATTATAACGAGCCGACGCAGGCCATTAATTTCATTGACCGAGTCATTATAACGCACGCGAGGTCAGTTTCTTGGCGAGTTGGAGTCATTATAATGCACGCGAGGTCATTTCTGTTCAAATAGGCGTTTTCGGAGTCATTTGCCGATTTTAATGTTAAGTCAACAACCAATCAAATTCCTAGATTCTGATTAGAGGTATAATAATATGTGATAAAGTTTGTCAATGATTTGCGACAGTTCGTTACTTTTCTCCGGGTACTCCGATTTTCTAAGTCAATAAAACCGATCGCCACGATTTAAATGATATATTGCTGAAAGTGGCATTAAACACCATAACATCTAAACATCATGTCAGTGAGCTACAAACAAACACAAATGTAATGTTTATCGGTTGTTAGGAGTTAAGAGTACAGTTCTTTATTAGGTACACATTATAGATGGCTTGAATGAATAACCTAATCCTCAATATTCACAATTATAAACGACAACCCGTTTTCCAGCTTCATTTGACACAAATAGTTTCTTAAAATCTCCACTGAAGCAAAGTGTGACTGGATCACTAATACCATCCTCCTCCTTCATGATTATATCACTGTTCTGTCCATCAGGTGACAGACGTACAATGTTTTTCGAGGAGCGTCCTACCACGTAAACGTTTCCTTGTCTGTCAGTATCAATACCATCTGGCCCTTTAAGGTCTGGGGAACTAAAGGTAAATACGTTTGATCCATCTTTCTTTATGCAGTAAACTTTGTAATAGTTTGCATAATATATAGTGTTGTCTCTGTGGTGGATGTAGTATATTGTATTAATACTATTAATACTACTAATGCTACTAATGTGCTGTCCGCTTGAATCTAAAATGTTAATCCCACCTTTACCATTGCTTTCAGACCCACTGACATAAACGTTATCGTCTACCCACCTAACACCCATGCAATACTTTATATTGTTGACGCTTATCTTTGTTTGCGCAATAAAGTTATCTACGAACTGAACGCCATTGCTTTGCAAGGCAACAACAATTTTTCCATACTTTTTGTTGTAAGAAATATCCCATGCTTTTCCTCCTAATGTGCATTCTTTGACATATTTCCCATCATTACTGTACATTCGAAGAAATGATCCATCTGCCAGTATCAGGTTGTCATCCTTATCAACAACCATGCCAGTTACTTCATCAAATGTTTTATCTATTATGTAACCAAACATTAACGATTTTGGAGATTTAGATTGGACAGATAGTTCTTGAGCTTCCATGTGTTTAAAAGGTTTAAATCTAATTGTACAGGGTTCTTTCTGTAACCGTATGGTACCTGAGTGTTGTATTTCAGATAACTCATTTTCTGGTTGATGGTAGACTAAGCTGACGTCTGAGAGGTTAGCTAAGATCTACTCTAAATGCTTGTCTTCTTTACTAAGTATTGGTAGTAACCGATGGAGAAGAAGAAACATGTCCTGATTGGAGCCATTCTTTGTCAAAAAGTCAAGTTGTTGTAAATGTTTCTCAATCAATGAAACTGACTTCTCTAACTCAGATTCTTCTCTTTCCACTTGACAAATAGAATCCTGACTGATCGTTTGCATCTCCAACAGGGCCGATTGTTCTAGTTCATCAAGCTTCTTTATGACGGACGCTTTGAATCCTGATATCTGTCTGACGATGTTGTTTTCTTCTATTTTCATCCTGTCTCGATTTTCCTGCCTATTTTGTACAGCTGTTTTTAACGTTAAGTGGACTTGTTTCATGCCGTCTGAGATATCATGTAAAAGCGGAGATGTTTTTGCGTTATTAGATGCCATTTCAAGTGGCATGACTTTATGACATGAGAGGTGATCTTCTGACATGCAGTTTCGACAGCAAATTATATGATGTTGATTACAAAAAAAGTCCATAATAAAGTCATGATGTCTGGAACATTTTGTCTGTGTTGTCATTACTTCACCAGGCAAGGTTGATATGGCGTTAATGTCGATGAAATGATGGGTCATGGATACTCTGTTACCTTTGTGTGCTTTTACACAAGTCATACAAAGAGCATCTTCACAATCTACACACCACTTTGTAGAAGGGACACATTCGTCGATTCTGGTACATGGATCACAGCTGGTGTTTAACAACATACCTAAAGGTATAGCAAAAAATACACATTTGATTCGTATGCCAATGGCAGACTGCATTGGCAGTGATTCCAGAATGAAGATAATGACCTATGACAGTAATTCTGAGATACAGATAATGGCCTATGACAGTAATTCTGAGATACAGATAATGACCTATGTCAGTAATTCCTGGATAAAGATAATGACATAATATGACAGTAATTCTGAGATAGGATACTGACATAATATGACAGTAATTCTGAGATATAGATAATGATCTATGGCTGTAATTCTGGGTTCCAGATAATGACCTATGACAGTAATTCTGGGTTCCAGATAATGACCTATGACAGTAATTCTGGGATTCAGATAATGACCTATGGTAGTAATTCTGAGATACATATAGCGACCTATGGTAGCAATTGTGTGATATACCTATGGTAGTAATTCTGTGATACAGATAGCGACCTATGACAGTAATTCTGAGATACATATAATGACCGATCGTAGTAATTCTGAGATGTAGATAATAACCTATGACAGTAATTCTGAGATACATATAATGATCTGTGACAGTAATTCTGAGATGCTGATAATGACCTATGACTGTAATTCTGAGATACTGAAACTGACCTATAGTAATAATTATGTGATACAGCTAATGACCTATGACATTAATTCAGAGATACAGATAATGACCAATGACAGTAATTCTGAGATACAGGAAATGACCTAAGGTAGTAATTGTGAGATACATTTTTAATAATTTACAACTATGTTTGACATGGCGTTAAAAGATCTAGAACCAATCTGGTTTTAAGAATTTAGTGTACAAAAATAGAAGTCGTAATCATAATATATAAACAAACAATAAGAGGATTGGAAAACGAGTGATTTTATACTTATACACTAATATGGTTTTTAATAATTTACCATATAGTTGATGAGATGTCATTTATTGAGAATTAGACACTTGTAAAATCTGATCGTAATAGAAGGTACAAAGACAACTATTTGTGAAAAGGTTCATCAAGATCTCACTGACTGAGTCAGTTTGTAATAAATCGAAAAATCAAAAAATATCACATTTTCAGAACAATTCCATAATTCATTCGAGAAATTGTAGAAATAGAGGTAACACCGATACCCCTAACACACATAAATATGACAGATTATTATCATGGATTGGTACAGGAACTTTAAAAAAATAAAGGTTGAAGTAGTTTGATGGTTCTCCATTTAATTTTGCAATTTAAAGGTAAGATTCAATGAGTTAGGTAGTTGGATTACCTTACAACTCATACAAGCATATCACCAATACGGCGTGCGTTCGCGTCCGGCTTTGTAAATTACAAAAAAAGGGTGCACTCGACTCGCAGTCGCAAGTGATAAAGTTTACCAGTTGCTTGCCCATGGTCGGTGGTTCTCTCCAGGTACTCCAGCTTCTTCCACCACTAAAACTGGTCGCCATGATATAGCTGAAACATTGCTGAAAGTGGCGTTAAACAACAAAGATCAAATGAAATCAAATCATTTTCTATTAGCCATTTCAAAAGTTGCCCCCATCTTAATTAACATAGAGCTTTTCGAACAAATAGCAACAGAAGAAAATAATAAGTGACATCTACTTCTATAACATACAGAGGTTCTATGTGTTTTGTTGTAGGTTCAGTTGTGATTCCGGCTGCTATGTTATCACTATCACATATCTCGTTTCTGGAGTATCATTACACTGAAATGACTGAAATACTGCTTAGTGTTAAGTTAATAGTGAAAGTAGCGTTAAACACCCTAATCCTATTCCCTTGGCTATCATTTTGTTCTATTTAGCATATTAATTCATTATTAATGTTGGTATTCATTTCAGACGTCCAGTAGCAAATGGTTACACGACCCCCAGTGAAGTAACTTAATATTGTGTTGTCTACAGTTTCATCCACCTTATTTTTAATTATTGTTTGTTTGTTTTTTTCGTGACAATGTAATCTTGGAATCTTTACGTATACCACCTACATATAACGTTTTGTTTCTATTTCATACAAAATAAATCGCTAAGAGTACCTTGTATCAGATTCAACGTTTTGGTAGGGTGTGTATCTATCAGGAAGTAAAACAGAACAAGATTTACCGACATGACTCACGATTTAAAACAAATTGATTAACAATAAATAATAGATAAACAAGTAAATAAATACAATCACAGTAACAACAATGTCTCCATTGACTAAATCATTGCATTATAAAACGATATAACTTACCTTGTACTATAACGGCTCTAGTTTATTCTGTGTACTGTTTTTACCTTGATCACAAAAATGTATGACGTTTTTCACATAGTTACAACACTGTTTGGAAGGATATATTTTTAACTTTTGTTTATTAAGGTCTATATTAGTCTGGTCTTCTTGGTACATTAATTATGAATGTTGTAATTGTCGTATTTGTGAAATGTTTAATTGAAACTGTTTTATTTATTTAATTAAAACATTACAGTCTGAAATCCAGTTTGTTGCTGTGTGTGGGTTCTAAAATCTAAATATATACACAAAGAAAAAAGTTAAGCACCCCCATGTTTTTTTGAAATGACAAATGATACAAGTATCATGAGATTACTGACCAAATAATCTCAAGAACGCAATGGTGACCTGTGAGGACATTACATTGGATGTAGTAAACCACAAAAATAAATCAAGACAAATGTTCATTTAATGAATATTTAATCACAAAATCACAAGGCCAGTTTTTGCAGTAAAACATGTCCATTTTAAGTATTGACCTTCATTTTCAAAACGTGCCTCAACCCTGCGTCTCATCCCTCCAATTAGACGTCGAATGTCCTGTTGTGATAGCTGCTGCCATTCCCGATGCAATGTTGCTTCCAACTGACGAATATTTTGTACAGGATAAGTATAAGATGGCCTCACATGTCCCAAATATGCTCCATGGGATTCAAATCCGGCTTATGGCTGGCCAAGGAACAGAAATCACGGCTTCGCTTTGGAGGTAGGCGGTTACTGCTCTTGAATGATGAGGCCTGGTGTTGCCATCCATATACACAGGCCTTGTAGCTAGTGGGTGGTTATCGAAATGGGGGACAACTGGTTGCAAGACATCTCTGATGTACTGATCACCAGTTAGGTTGCATTGTATGGTGACTATATCCAGCTTGCAGTCATGAGAGATACACCACCAAACCATTACTGAATCTCCACCGTAAAGGACAGTTGGCTGGATGTTCCTTGAGGTATAGGCTGTTTGTTTGTGTCTCCAAACCCTCATCCGGCCGTCGGTTACATGAAGCAGAAACCGGCTCTCGTCTGACCAATGGATCTTGCGCCATGTCGCTAAAATCACCCACGTCGTGCTAAACACCATGCCAAGCGTGATCGTCGATGTCGGTCTGCTAACAGTGGACGTTTAATGACTCTCCTTGACTTAAGTCCCGCTGATTTCAGACGGTTTCTAACTGTTCTTGTTGACATACCTCTTATGAGCAGCCAGTGTTGTTTGAGTACGGGATTGGTTGCGAATGGCATCCGTCTAACCAAACGCTGCAATGCCCTGTCGTCACGATCAGATGTTACCCGTAATATGCCGGATCTTAGCAAGTCTTTCACATTGTTAGTTTGTGTGTGTTTTCTCGCCAGTCGGCTGACTACGGTATAGTAGCCCATCTTAGGTCCAATAGCGTTGAAGGACATCCCTGTTGTATGCATTTCGATTATTTGTCATGTTTATGCTTCTGATATTCGCCTTCGTATAATGCTTACTGAAATGTTGATGAAGTTCGCTCCGAATACTAGACCAACACGCCTAGAGAGAGAGAGAGAGAGAGAGAGAGAGAGAGAGAGAGGTTCTATATGTACAATATATGTAATTAACTTCAAATTGTGCAATATAAGTTCTTTTCCAAGGGGATATATGTTCCTAGCACAGTCTATCAACCAGGGGCCGTGTAAATGAAAGATAAAGCTAAAATTTATATGAAACTATATTTTCAATATTTCTTAATATGCTTTATTTTTATTTTTTTATACTTTTTTCATTTATATTGTTGATTTTTCCCGGATAACATGTATTAATCATTGTAGGTACCTGTACCTGATGTAGACCACAGAAAGATGGTTTTTGTTGGTTGGTCGTTTATGGTGTTTAACGCCACTTTTCATAATATTTCAGTTATATTGTGGCAGTCAGTTTTATTCATTGAGGTACCAGGAGTACCCGGAGAAAATCACCGAGCTGTCGCAAGTAACTGACGAACTTTATCACAAAATGCTGTATCGAGTACACCTTGCCATGAAAGGGGTTCGACCTCACAAGTTTAGTGGTGATAAGCATTGATTGCACATGTATTCATGAATCCAACTACCATACGATCATGACAACGACCGCCCCACCGCCGAAAGAAAGTAATTTACCACATATATATTAAAAACAAACTGTAAGCAAACTATGGTCTGACTTTGAACACATTTTCCCATGCTATTATTAGGAACAAGATTCCAAATTGGTAATCAGATACAGTAATTCAAATAAGGACATGGCATACATTTGCTATGAAGAGTTTGAAGATACAAAATGTGTAATCAGAGTCCGTCTGTCGAAGAAGAACAGGCAACCCAATGGCCAAAAGAAAAAGTATAAAAGAACAAACAACGATCTACAAAATATACGCAAAAACTCAGGATCGAGTAACAACCCCACTAGAAACCCAGGGTGAACTCATGTGCTGTGGAAGGGTAATCAGTTCCTCCTAAACTAGTGTTTGCGACAAGTGGAACATATCCGTGGTCATTTGTGACACAAATATTACATAACGGTCAACCAAGTCATGGTGGCGACATTAAAAAAGGACAAAATATAAACAATGATTTATATCGACAAAACACCACGCAGAAGACAATATACTGAGCAAGTCTAATCCAACGACAAAACTATGTGAACATGGATGCAACGACAGCGTAAGTACTTCCTGTTTCACTAGCGACAGCCGTTGTGTTACTTTTATGCAAGAACTTTATCTGATATGAAAATTGTGTTGGACAACAGTTTAGGTAAATAAATATAAATAACGAATAAAACATGAATCAATATAACAGAAATGGGGCGTGGAGTGGAGGATTGTACGGTCGAGCTAAATTTCGCAACATGGAGCTCCGAGCGGATAGACAAGTAACTGATCAACATGAATTACACGAACACCAATAAAATGAGGCAACAAACTCGTTGTAATAACAACATTGATTTTCATAGAAAATAAAACTGATATAGAAACATATTTAAAGTATTTAAGTACACCAGATAATTAAAGAACTAACTAGTTTAACAACTAATTTCTATGATAGGAAACAATATTGATATTAAAATTCTAAAGCGTATATTCGATATGCACTATTATCTAAAAACGCATCCTTCATCTATCAGACACACAGAACTAGACACAAATTAGTTGGTCTAATTTGACAGTGGTATGCTCCATGTAGCAGGTGCTAACAGGTCAAGGTCAGCATGACGGGTGGACGAGGTGTATTTTTGGTCTTCGCATTTTATGTTTTTATTGTTGGTTATATCAACAACTATTACAAATTGTCAATTCCCCCTACAAATTTAATATGTAGAAGTCATTATTTTGACTTTTCTGGTCTTTTTTTTTCCAAAAAAGTGATTTTGGAAAGGTTTTAATCTGTGATATTAAAATATTTTTGGCAGTCGAAGTTCATTTTGATCATGGAACTCGTCATGCACGAATGAAAAATATTTTTGTCAAACTGGTCAGCACACTTTTTCCAAAACCTCTACCGGGTCTCTTTTTCTATTCTTTCTCTTACAAAGTGGTGATATCCATCAACATCCAGGGCCAAATCCATCTAAATGGAATCCAAAATATCCGTGTAGTAAATGTTCAAAGGGCGTCATAAAAAGTATTAAATCTATCAACTGCTCTATTTGCGACCAGAAAACCCACATAAAATGTACAAATATCACTAGCAACCACATTTCTAAAGAAAAAACGCAAAATGATGTACACAATTCTTTTATTTGCGATCAATGTACAATCAAATCCCTTCCTTTTAATCAAAATGAAAATGTTGTAGAAGATCAACATCAGTCTTTTGAAAAAAATTATTTTGAACCCAAAACTGCATTTGAAGATTCGGACCATTTTAAATTTTCTAAACAAAGGGGCCTTCATTTTATTCATCTTAATGCTAGGTCACTGCTCCCAAAAATATCAGAATTAAAAATTATTGCATGTAAAACCAAATCTGCAGTGATATCTATTTTGGAAACATGGCTCGGCGAATCTGTTACCGATGCAGAAATCTGGATTGAAAATTACAGTATTGTGAGGAAGGTTAGAACTAGAAATGGCGGTGGAGTTTGCTCTTATATTAGAGATGATATATCTTTTACTTAAGTACAAGACATCTCAGTCGATGAGCTAGAATCTGTATGGATAGAGTTGTTATTACCTAAATCCAAACCTATAATAGTAGGAACTTGCTATAGGCCACCAAATCAAAACAATTTTCTGAAACTATTTGACCTTATTCTGAACAAAATAAGACCGGAGTGTGAAATCATAATTCTTGGCGATTTTAATATTTGTATGAAAAATAAAAATTATGATATATACAACAAATACTCGAATATCCTTAACATGTATGCATTGGAACAATTAATTTCCAAACCAACGCGAATTTCATCATCCAGTAGTTCATTAATAGACAATATTTTATATATTACTAGTGAAAAGATTTCGGTGTCATTGAAGTTGGAATTAGTGACCATTTTGCCATTTT
>MJUT01007067.1:0-15074 GCA_002080005.1 Gigantidas platifrons
ATGTTATCTACCGGTATATCATACAGTAATGTTATCTACCGGTATATCATACAGTCATGTTATCTACCGGTATATCATACAGTAATGTTATCTACCGGTATATCATACAGTAATGTTATCTACCGGTATATCATACAGTAATGTTATCTACCGGTATATCATACAGTAATGTTATCTACCGGTATATCATACAGTAATGTGTGGAGTGTGGAGACCAGTGTGGAGCCGTCGTTCGTAACCCACAACTGACCACAATCTAATTACTCTCCACTTATCACCCGTGGGCAAACTGTCAGATAAGTTCTCGCTTTGTTGAAGAAAAAAGGCTATTAATATTTACCAATCAAACTCTTCGCTTGATATTGTTAATCTCCTTCTTTGGGGAGAAAAAGATATGCAGAAAAATGGCTGATCCCATAATTTGTAAGGAATTTCTTTCTTAATAATTAAAAATAAACTTACTAAATTGATTTAAAATTGCACTTGTGTTTTTTTGTTTTTTTTTTTAGATATTTGCATGTAATCAGTATCGTTTCATGCCAGTTTATTGGTAATATGCATTTGTCCTGTCAGCAGGTGCTCGTTTGTATGATGCGACGGAGTACAAGGAGTCTATCATTGTCTAAGTCGGATCACCGACTCTGGTCCATGATCAGGCATTCCGTATTATAACATGATAATGCTAGCATTACACCTCCCCTTTGGCTCTACATCTGCAAGTCATCTCGCATCCGCCAGCTCGGGACGTTCTGGGCAGTTCTGTGTGAGTTGGGCCCTGGGAACCGCCACCCGTAAATAGGATATAGAAATAATACAATTTCATGATATCAAATCGTATTTCTTAATAAGTGTAAATTTCACTGCCCGATCTATACAACCTTCAATAAACGCTTTGTAATAGTTTTCGAGAGAACTACTATCTGCATGAACATGAAATATGTCTTATAAGACTAAAAGAATATAAGACTAAGCCTTTTATTTTCGAATTATCGGCCCATATGAGCATAACAATCAAACATCAAATAAAGTTAATAATGCAATAAACAATAATCAATAATATTAAAGAAAATATAAGAGAGTACACTGTATTGAAAATGATTATGATTCAGTAATACTGTTACTGGACTCGGCCCAAATTCCACCCACTGCACAATGGGAGATAACTCCGATTATACAGTGTTGGAATTCCTACTGAGTTTGATTTGCAAATAAAAGCAACATAATGCATACATGGACGGATCCAGGATTTCAAGTTAGGGGGTGGGGCGCACTTAAAAAAAATTCGCCGAGGGGAGCGAAAATTGTGGGGGTATTTCGTGTGAAAAATCACGATTTTACGCAAAAAAAATCAGTGTTGGAATTCCTACTGTGCTTTGCAAATAAAAGAAACATAATGCATATATTTAAATCAGTGCAAACAATAGGCATCTGAGAACAATGGGATACTCCACATATTAAACCATCTTTTCTCGCATATGAAAGTTTTATTATTATGTTTGGTAAAGAAGAAAATATGAATAATAAGCAAGCTTTATGTAGAGTGAAAAGGTCTTTGTATGAAAATATTGTCTATTATTTGTTTTGTCTTTTATTTGTAGACCACATCGGTGGTGTAATCGATCGTGTGACCGCATCGGGTGTGGTAGATCGCGAGTTCGAGCCCCGATCAGGTCAAACCAAATACTATAAAATTGGCATTTATTTGCTTCTCCACTAGCACGAAACATCAAGGAGAAAGATCAAAGACTGGATGGCTAGGATCAGGATGGTGTCCTAATTCATCGACATGTCTATCAGCGGACTATTGTTCCAGTGAGCTAGCACTATAAACATTTAACTAAAAGTGTTGGTCTAGAACACAGTGGACCACATACTCATCTTATTGAAATTAACTCGTTCTCGCCATGATATAGCTGAAAATTTGCTGAGTTGGCGTTAAACAACAATCACTCTGACTCACTCTTCTATTTATATATTGTACATATATTGTTACGAGTCTCAAATCTCGATTCTACAATCTGTACGACACATTGATCATTTTTCATATTGATTTTCAGTTTAGATATTTGTCTATGCCTATTTTGCTTGTGTGATGTGCTAAGGTTAGTGCCGGATTTACCTATAGGCTCGATAGGCTGAAGCCTAGGGCCTCAAGATTTAGGGGGCCTCCGGCCAAGATGTATCATAATTTAAACTCTGTTATTGAACTTTCACACTTATGCTGTCATAACGTACTGTAATTTCTAGACAGCCCTTCAGTACTTTTCCTTATACAGTTGCACTAAATTTCAGAATATTGCAGAATTTTAAACACCCCTCATCATCTTCGCCTTTATTGAAATTGATTAAGCACACTTCCATCTTCCTCCAGTCGTGAAGGTGGGGAATTTGGAGGGGCCTCACAAGTGGAATAGCCTAGAGGCTCTCTTTATCTAAATCCGGCATTGACTAAGGTATATTTAAATATTAAATCTATAGATATATTTAAACCAGCGATCTCATCGTACAGAACAATTTCCTTTAGTGTCTTGTGTGAAATTATATTTTGCATTGTTTAATGTGCAATGTTAAATAAGACTATCGTACATTAAGTCATGAAAGCGGACGCATATTAAATTTTTGCCGTCAGTGGCGTAGCTGTCGTTAATACGATACGAGCTTACAAATATTGTTTTTTCTTGAATACATTGTCTTAGGAGTGTGTGAGTGAGTGAGTGATGAGTGGTTGTTACTTAACGCTAACTCAGCAATGTCTCAGCTATCACAGCGAGAACAAGTTAATTTTCAATGAGATGATGATGAGGTCCACTTTGTACTAGATCAACACGCTTAGTTGGATAATGATAGCTCACTGAAACAACAGTCCGCGGGTAGACATGTCGCCCCACTGGGACACATTATCCTGATTCCGAGCCAACCATTCTTTGCCATTTCTCCTTAAGGCTGCGTGTTTAACGGAGAAGCAACAAATATAATTTTATAGTCTTTGGTTTAACCCGATCGAAGCTCGAACACATGATCTACCACACTCGAGACGAGCACGCTAACTATTACACCGCCGATGAACCCACGATCTACCACACTCGAGACGAGCACGCTAACTATTACACCGGCGATGAACCCACGATCTACCGCACTCGAGACGAGCACGCTAACTATTACACCGCCGATGAACCCACGATCTACCACACTCGAGACGAGCACGCTAACTATTACAACGCCGATGAACCCAGGATCTACCACACTCGAGACGAGCACACTAACTTTTACACCGCCGATGAACCCATGATCTACCACACTCGAGACGAGCACGCTAACTATTACACCGCCGATGAACCCATGATCTACCACACTCGAGACGAGCACACTAACTATTACACCGCCGATGAACCCATGATCTACCACACTCGAGACGAGCACGATAACTATTACACCGCCGATGAACCCATGATCTAACACACTCGAGACGAGCACACTAACTATTACACCGTCGATGAACTCATGATCTACCACACTCGAGACGAGCACACTAACTATTACACCGCCGATGAACTCATGATCTACCTCACTCGAGACGAGCACACTAACTATTACACCGCCGATGAACCCACGATCTATCGCACTCGAGACGAGCACACTAACTATTACACCGCCGATGCGGTTCATTGTTTGAAGATAAGCATCGACAACGGCATATAAATTGCATAAATGTGTCTGTATGTTGTCTAATACCAAGATATGCCTCTAATCATGGAAGTCACGATTAGGTACAAAAAAGGGGGGAATTTCTATATTAAAAAAAACTCTTAAAATATAAATCAGTCTGTAACACAGGCGATTGTGGAATTTACCCCTCCCTTTTTTTCTTATTATCCACAAGAGTAGAGAGCGTTGTTACATGAGGGCTGCTGCTACCATAATATTGTTGTGGAGACACGGACACGAACACGTTAAATAAAGGAAAAGAAGATGAAATATTATAGAAATTTAATTGAAAATAAATATGTATAAACAAAATTCGAAAAAAGGGGGGTAGTTCCATGCAACAATCGCCAGTGGTCTTTAGCAATAACTTCATTCAGCTTGGCAAGAAAATAACTAGTACTCATAACGCAATTAAGAATATATGAATTGCGAGTATTGCCAATGTTGCCTTATATCTCATTCCGTTTGGGAATTTCAAATTGATTTCTTGACTCAAGAAATCCCCGAAAAATAAATAATGGGCTGACGTTAAAATGTTCATTTTATGCCATTTTTCAGTATATAACAAGGCATTGTCTCTATATTTAATTCTTAATGTGGTACTTGATATATACCTTTAATTTAAAAATAGTGCAAGAAAATACAAAATCAAACAGATCATATGCTATGTAAATGTAAAAAAAAAAGATGGAATCAAAATGTTGACTTACTTTCGGCTGAGTAACTGATACATGTATATTGCATGCAAGAAAAACATGTTAGTCTCTTGAAACCAATAGTTGTAATTAAAATGTAATACACCTAAAAATCAATATTTGTAGAACTTATATGACACAACCATAATCGTGTTTCACTGATTTCTAGGAACTTGTATTTTTGTGAATGGCTTTTCCTGAAAACAACTGTTAAATAAAACATTTGACAGCCTGAAGCCTTGGACCTCACAATCTATGGGTGAGGGGCTCCAGTAAATGTGTATACTAATTTTGATACTGTCATAGGCTTTTCTTACCTATGATTTCATAACGCACTGTAGTCTCTAAACAACACTTCAGTAATTTTCCTTGAAGTCGTGATGGGGGATCGGGAGTGGGTGTTACACGCGTAGAAGCCTAAAGCCTCTCTTTATCTAAACTCGATACGGCTAATTCTGTATTCTGTAATCACCTCCTGCTTAGGAGATCTGTATAACAATGGATTGGAGCCAAATACAATATCCACCATTAAAATCCTCCACTATTAGAATTATAATATTTACACTCTAAATAATATATACATGTATATATCTGCGGAATTTCATCAGCAATGTTTACTTCACTATTTTAATGTTAAAATCTAAAAATAGAATTCTATATTATAGATTTGATACAATTAATCATGGGTGAACAGTGCAAAGAAAGACAACTATAATAAGTTTTACTTGTATTGCCGAAATCAATTATATACGCAAAGTCATACATTCAAATACATAATAATATTTTATTAATCAATACAATTTATCTAAACATACCAGTGAGTATTAATTCACCTCAAAGGCATATCATGTACACGTATAGAAATCAAACAGGCTTTTAGAAATATATAAATTTGATAAAGGGAATTAAATACACTTTATCTTCACGTAAATTAAATATTTTGAAAATCAAAATTTAACAATCAATCATGAGTGAACAGTTCAAAGAAAGACAACTATAATAAGTTTTACTTGTATTGCCGAAATCAATTATATACACAAAGTCATACATTCAAATACACGGTAATTAATCATTCATAATAAGTTTCATAAATAAACACATTGCATTTAATAAATTAATACATGTTTGGCAATGAATTTCGCCACGCCGCTACGGCCGCCAAAAATACAACAACTGTCTCTGGTACTACTGGTAATTTGTTCTTTTCTCGGAAGATATCTTAATCCTTCAAAACGTATAAAGGTCATGAAGGAAAAGAAAAAAACACTAGTGATGTATGGTGATCATAAGTAGAACTGGCAGGGAACATCATCATGTATAGGATGGGAGCTCCCTGAAACGAGAAAAGAAAAATTACGCAGCAAACTATGTACTAATATACAACATATTATATACAATACAATATCACACCAATAAAACTTAAAACAATCTATAAACTGAGCTGTTTGATAATAAAGATAATTTTCTTTCTGAATAACTCTGTTCCAGAAAAATTTAAGTGGAGTCCATCTTTGTGTGCGTAAAAAGACGGGTCTGGTTTGTTATTGTGTAAAAATGAACGATATAATTTACAAAATAATAGTGATCTTATGTTGCATAACCTTCTTAACTCGGAATTTACTTTATTACGTTTTGTTTCTGGAAGTTTAAAATCAAACAAACGAGGTAATAAGGAAGTAAAAATAATCTAAGCATCTGTCTTGCTTTTAATTTTATGAATCAAGTCACCATAATAAGACAGAATAGTATCTACAGATTGAGATGAGGAGACATTATTTATTCCTACATGTACGATAACGAAATTGATATTTTTTAAATTAATTCTACCATTTGAAACAAAATCAGCTAACATGGCTATTGTAGCCCCAGGAAATGTTTGTGTAGTACATCCATCAATTCCTCTGACATATTTAGGAATAGAAGCTGAGATTACTATCCCTCTTTTTTCCTTATAACTTTCTACAACATTAACATTTGAATTTTTTATTTATAAGTTTCCCCATTCGTCTACTTATGTCGATTTTATCCTCAAAATTAAATCTTAAATAATTTTTATAAGCGTCATTTTTCCAATCGCCATACAACTAAATTAATTCACTTGGAATTTCCGGAGAAAAAGCCCAACTCGCTCCACCTCGCCTAAAACTATGAGTAGAAATTGCTTTGGATGTTTACCGATACAATTAATAAATTTTCTTAAGGTAGACTGAAACAAAGGATAAGTAACTGGAACAAGTTTCTTATGCTTCATAAAAACGAATGCAGGGCTATATGTTGGGGCTAGAGTTAGATCAATCATATTGAGGTACGCTCGAACAGGACATAATAGAGATCCAGGAATAGCTGCAACTGGAATATTTAATTTCCTTTCGCCATGTTGAATAGTTTTTTTTAGCAATTTAAATGAAAAATTAGAACATTGTTTTTGCTATCAAATTCAATATTTTCTCAAGTCAGTTGTTTTTGATACTGGAAAGTTTTGGCGGAGTTTGGAACTAGATTTGACTTTCTAATCATTAAAAAGAAGGCTGTGAAAAATAAACATTTAATAAATTGTGGCGTCGTAAGCATTATTTAATTCTAATAATTGGTTAAAAGATAATAAAATTTCTGGTGTTATGGGACATGCCTGTTTAGGACAATGGGGATTATCTCTAGCTAACCCTTTTAAAACCAATCTCAAATGAAAGGAATTAAATTGTGGATAATCGATGCCTTTAAATAAATGTAATAGTTTGACACCGCTTATATAATTTTGTATAGATTGGATAGATTTGAAGCTTTTACTCAAAAATTGTGCATATATAAGGATTATATTCTTTCAGAGGTAGGAAGAGCAATAAAGTTGTAATAAAAACAAAACAGGGAAATTAAAATTTACCAGTCATGAGAAAACATGAAGAACTCCTCCAACACCTCATCCTCACGATGATTACCACCTTCAATACAACTCTTAAAATTTACTCTGTTTTTGTAATTAGAATGCCACCTTGACAAGTATTCGGCGGCTCTGTTTTCGACACCAACAATGTGTCTGGCTCGGACTTCAAATCCATGAACAGCTGCTAAATAACAGATCTCCCTTAGACAGCTCTGCATAAACATATCCCTCGAGAAACATGTATTTAAAATTTTCACCGAAGCTTCATTGTCCCAATAAACTACAATGTTTACCCCACATTTTCAAAGACACTAACGATGGTAAGTAATTATAAACTGTTAATGTGTAGATGCAAATCTTGAATAAAGGATGGGAAAACGGCATGAAAATATTGATCTGAACTAATAGCACATCAACCTTCTAAACAAGCATCACACGAACAATGCTCGTCTGTGCTTGACCATTCATTAGTGGACATCATAGTGTTACCATTGTATGTTTGAAGATAAAAATGCCACAACTTCAGATCTTTCAATACATGTGAAGGTATTTTACGGGAAATCCAATTTCCGTTTCTCGTGTTATTACATGGGAATGCCGAACGTAACCAATTTAGTAATCTACTAATAAAAAATCGCCCTGGACGTACACAAGCCGAAATAAAATGGAGTTTACCCAGTAAAGATTGTAATTCTTTTAAAGAAGTATGTTTTCTTTCTGAACCAAGATTCGACCAATAATGAAATTTCCAAAATTCTCTCCGCTGTAACCTCTAAGGTAAATTTTCTGAATCAAATAACACTCCCAAAAATTTCATCTTAGTAGTCGGTTCTACACTTTTTTCCTTCAAGACCACAGGAAAGTAATAATTTCTCTAATGTTCTATAAGTTTCTATTACCCTGTCTGGAACTTCAGCACCACCAAAATTGTCCAAATAATTAACTGCCATGAACCCATATTGAAATACATTAAAACGACAGCTGAGGTTACACCTTGACAAATTTGTTAGGTAGATCGTATGCTCATATGAAGTACTTTGTCTACAAAAATTGCATCTTCCCATTGAAAACCAACCAAGTGCAAATCACCTGGACATAAGGGAATTTGTCTGTAAGCTCTGTTTAAGTCATGTTTGAACATCAAACAACCTTGACCTTTCAGGTTGATGACATCAACCAAGTCATCAACATTTAGGTAACATATATTATTTTTTTACCCAAATAATATTTCTGGGAAATCCCGTCATTGATAGAATTTCCAAATAGCAACTCAAAACCAATATAACCCGGCATTCTACTGAATCTTTTTTAATTACTGTATTCAAAGGTGAAGTCTTAAAATCACAACAAAATGTTTTCTTAAGGAAAGGTCCGATGATAGCACCATATGAAGCTTCTTTTTTAAAATACTTTTCTATTTTTTTTTTAGAAAAGTCCGTTGCACCTTTATTGTTTTTGGTAATAAATTCAGAACCTACAAATTCACCTTCATATCCCACCGGAGCACCACATTCTAAAAATTGACAAATAATATTGTCATGAGAATCAACTAATTTTTCTCTGAAAAATTGAACATTAATTCCTGGATGTACTGGAATTTTACAACCTAAATAATTGTGTGTACCAGATTTTCTAATTTGTTCATGAATGCTATTCAACTCGTTAAATTGAAAATCATTTAACTTTTGTTCTTTGTTCTTTATTTATTTCTTTCTCTCAAACCAAATTACAATGGTACAGAAAACATAATAAACACAGATTATTACAATAAATGTAGTACGAATGTAGCAGCACATGGAGGTAAAAACAGAGTATTAGTCAAATATTATAACATTTTTCATTTACATATCATTTAAGTAGGAAAAAAAACAAAAAAACAAAAACAAAAGACAAAAACAGCACACACACAAAATTGTTTATAGATTACCCAGGAGAGTTTAGTTTTTTGTTGACAATTCGTATAAATTTACAGACATTGTTCAGATGAGAAGGATTTTTACTATTCGTGAGTTCTTTAAACTTCATAGCATTTGGTCTATTTATATATTTAGCTTTTAATAATTTCTTTCTATCATAATGGAAAAAACAGCATGTAAAGATGTAATGAAATTCATCACCGATATTGTTAGTATTGCACAATAAACATTTTATGTTTTCTTTGTTGATATTTTGCCATCTTCCAGATTCTATGGGAAGTTTATGATTGAGTGTTCTAAATCCACAAAAAGTAATAATATTTTTGTCATCTAGGATTTTAAAATAATCTTCTAGTTTATAATCCTCTTTGTAAATTCTATAGTTGAGTGATTTCGGGGAATTTTGTAAATCGGAAAGCTAAAGTTGTCTAAACTGATCGGTAAGATTCTGTTTAATGGTACAATACAACCAATTTGGATTTAATGCATATTGATTATTTCATACATAAGATAGACCACCTACATCAAAGATTGATTTTACATATTTTAGTAACATTGTTTTGATATTTCAAGAAAGCAATATTGTATAAGACCAAAGGCAGTTTCTCCTGTTTACCTAGAACTAGTTTTGTCCAGTATTTAATAATTCGAAAATTTAATAAATATTTCTAGTGGATAGCGCCCAAATTCACCATAAACCATAAAATCAGGCGTCGATTTTTTGCCGTGCATCAAAAGTTTGCAAAATTTTAGGTGAACCCTTTCTATAATAGAATTATTACCTGTCCCCCAGACTTCACACCCATATAATAGAATCGGCTGTATAACTTTATCAAATAAATCAAGTTGACATTCAATGGACAGTTTATGAATTCGTCCTTTTCGAAGAATGTCATACATAGCACGGGTTGCTTTCTCTGCATTTTCTTTCTTGGCTTTCGCAAAACTACCTGATCTCGATAGTAAAACACCCTAATATGTGAATTCACTGACAATATCAATATTGATATCATTATACTTAAACGACATATTATTTGGAAACCTGCCTTTAGAGAATATGACAATCTTACTTTTATCTACATTGACTTTCAATTTCCATATATTACAATAATTATTCAAAGAATCCAATTGTTTTTGTAAATCAGTAGAGGATTCTGACAATACAACAGTGTCGTCAACATAAAGTATAGTAAATAGTTTCAAAAAAAGATTCAATTCACTTTCTATCTCGTCTGAGATACTTTTTAAACCAACTGTATTTTTACTTTGTAAAAAGTCTTCTAAATCGTTTACATATAAAGAAAACAGAAGAGGTGAGATATTTCGACTTGTCTTACACCAACTTGACATGGAAAAAAATCTGAATTTTCACAACCGTTAAAAACACGGGAAGTTATATTGCTGTACATATTTACAATAACATCATACATCTCTCCGTTTATTGAAGTTTTGAGTAGTTTTGACCACATGCCAGGACGCCACACGGTATCAAAAGCCTTTGCAAAGTCAATAAAGGCACAGTATAATTTCTTTTTTCTTTAATTTTAATAGTTCAAATAGAAAATGTAATGATAAGATACTATCAGTAGTTGAGTATCCGTTTCTAAAGCCTGACTGATTTTCGCTTTACAGTAAAGAATTATCAATACAATCATTCAATCTATTATTCAAAACAGATGTAAATAATTTACCTAAACAGCTCAAAATCGTTATTAGTATGTAGTTTTTGGGATCACACTTTTCTCCCTTATTTTTATAAAAAGGAATAATATTGCCCACAAGCCATGTTTCTGGGACATTTCCCGTGTTAAAAATAATATTAAATAGTTTAACATAAATTGGCATCAACATTCGAGACGTACTTTTGATATATTCATTAATGATACGATCATCACCGGATGCTTTACCATCTTTTAACCCTTTTATACATTTGTAAATTTCGCACTCCGTAATATCGTCATTTATAATTTCGTTTAATTCTGCATATACATGTAAAGCTGGTAGTTCGTCCTCTTCCGCATTTGCACTATTAAGTTCTTTGAAGAATTCATAAAAAAATATTCATCGGTATGTCAGGTTTTTCCCTATTTTCCTTGGTATTCAAAATATTCCAAAACTCTTTGGAATTTTTACTTTTTAAATTCTTCAACTTTTTTCTCATATTTCGCCTGTGTTCGTGGATTGCTTTGTTCATCTCACGTTTATAAGCTTTCTTTTGACTCTTCATTAACTCTTTTCTCTCCCTTGTTTTACAATTTTTATATCGTTTCTTGGAAATTCGAAATTACTTTCTCTTTTTCTAACAATCGTCGGTGAACCATGGCTTATTTTCTTTCTTATTATAATTTTTAGTATAATTTTGTTTTATATAAGAACCAAACACTTGTCCAGCTGAATTGACCAATAACGAATTTAAGCTGTCTATCAAATCACTGACAGCAGCGTGTGACAAATCATAAATGTTTACTAAATTTAACTCATATTCTAACTGTTAAACCTTAGTCATATCAATACTATTCTTAAAATCCTCTTCTTTTTCAATGCTCCATTTTTTAATCTTTTTAATATCACATTTACCGTTTGATAACTCTTTTTCATCCAATTCATTTATGTCTATTTTAAAATTCACATTTAATGATACAGGTGAGTGCACATCAGAGTATAATGATGAAAATTCTAAAACATGTAAACTTATAATATAACCCAACATATCATATGTACAAAGAAAATAGTCAACTACACTTGACTGTCTGCATGTAAACATACCAATTTTATCACCATTGACACTACCGTTCAATATCAACAGATTATTGTTTTTACATAGTTGTAATAACTGATTACCGTAGTTATTCTTAACAGTGTCCTTACTACTACGAATATACGACATGTCAAATTGTTCTAATGTACCTGTATAATTTATTACATTGTTTGCAGGATTGCGATCATCATCTATTAACTCAATAACATCATAGTCCATACCAGTTCTGCTATTAAAATCACCATTTAATAGAATACATGTGTGGTTTACAGATAATCTTAAAAAATATTCTTCTAGTTCATTTAATGCGTCAATTACCTTGTAACTGGAATTTTCTGGGGGTATGTAAACACTCCCTATAATAATATCTTCAGATGATTTAAATAAATTGGATGACATTTTGTACCAAGAAACAAGTTTGCTGCTTGTCTCTATAGGATGAACATATTTATCATACTGTGATTTGTACCCAAAATCGATGCCACCTGACTTCACTCTTGAATTGGGTTTTCTATTTTTCAAATTGAAAATATATCCAGGAATGTGAATGGAATCAAAATCGTCTGTTTTAGACTCAGATAAACAAATAAAATCATACAAATTGATGAGTTCTATAAATTCCGGATAATTCATTGTTTGCATGATACCACAACAATTTAGAGACAATATCTTAATGTTAAAGCTACATGAGTCATTTTTTGAAGAACAATCTTTATTTACTTTTCTGACATCTCCATGGGAATCCTAATTACCATGAGTGGGTGTGACTACACGGCGTCGCTTTCCTGTAGAAACTGTGCGGTTATCAGGCGTGGCGTGAATGTCCATTGGTTCTACGAATGAGTTATGCGATTCTTCATGTTCGTTAAATTGTTGAGCAATTTCCTAACGTCTATAAATTTCGTATCGCGACGTAGCTTATAACTTTCGTATCGGGACGTAACTTGGGCTCAGTATTGCTATTTTCACAATTGACAGCATAATTGGAAATTAATTTGTAAATACTGTGCTTCTTACAAAATAACCCACATTTTCCTTAAAAGGAATATTTACATAATCTGTTAATTCATTTGAGACATAACGAGGCAAACATATGTCTGCAAGAGGGTTTAAAACCGAGCTAGTAACGTTAGGGCTATATTTAAATGCTAGTAATTCATCCTGATGTGGACAATCTTTTGAACATTCAGGGTGGTAACGTTGCTTGTGATTTTCCCTCCAACAGGTTGCACATATATGCTGCAAATATATTCCTGTCCCTTTAATTTTACCATTGTGAGACAAATTTTGAGAACACTTCCTTCTCTGATAATGGGAACAATAAAAAAAAACAGCATCGTCCCGTTTTGTAACCATCTTGTCATCATTAACATAAAATGGTTTTCTGGCCTTATCTGTTTTTACATATTTGATTAATAAAGGCGTTTTTCTACACCACTAAAATCTTGCGACGAAGTTGCCCTGCCGTTTTCTATTTGCCTGATGATATGAGCATAGAATTTCTTTATCCCTTTCCACTCATTCAATTCAGTATAATATGAAATCGTTTTCAACAATTTTATTCTACCTGTTTTTTTCAATTTCATAAATTTGCTTATTGGAAATAATTTCCAACTCTCCAGCTACAAATAAATTAAATTGCAATTCATCAATTTTACATTTGAACCTGCATATTGATATTACAGTTTTGGTTGAGGCCACAATTGTTTCTGAACAACTTCGTCAGAAGGGCGGTCAAGAATACCAGATTTCTCGCTCTTTTTGTCAGAGTTGTGTTTTTTAATCTTCTTTGTTTCGTTTTTCGAATCGCTAAGATTATTGCTATTACAACTACTGACTAAAGAAGAAGAGTCGTCAGAATTGGAACATAATTCTAATATTTTATTGACTTTGCCAGAAGCCCTTGATTTATATTTTGGGATTTTTCTTAAAGTTTCTATTGTGACATTTTTTTCATTGTTCTTGATATATTTATCTTTCAAATTGAATGTCTTCCTGAAAGTTTCACCTTTATCTTTGGACTTGGATCTTTTCCTCTCCTTCTCTGTGGCAATCTCCTGTCTTAGCTTTCTTTTTTATCTTCTAGTGTCCTCAACTTCTGCTTCCTTTCATATGTCTTTCGCTCCGCCCTCAATTTCTTCAATTCCTTCTCCATCGCTATCACCTCTTCGTCCTCAGTGCACATTTCTTCCAGTTGATCGTCCTCAGTGTCCAGTTTGTCCAGATCATCGTCCAATTCCATCTTCCCTTGTGTAGTATTTGTGTCTTCAGCTTTCAATCTTCTGGTTCTTATAGGCGTCAATACGGATTCGTCTGCATGGTCTGGCTTCCCTACCGCATCCAACATTTTATAGTCAATGTCTTTCACTTCCTCCGTTCACGTTCATTCACATGTTGCCTAACTGAAATAACACGTCAAAATTTTCTTTTTACGTCTTCACATTAAGTTTTATATCAAAACATTTCAAGTATGAATAACTGAACACTTTTCTAAAGGTTTATAAACCCAAATAGACAAAGATATTTTTATTAACCAATAAAATTGATCTAAACATACCAGTGAGTATTAATTCACATCAAAGGCATATCATGTACAGGTATAGAAATCAAACATGTTTTTATAAATATATAAATTCAATAAAGGGAATTATATACACTTTATCTTCATGTTAATTAAATATATTGAAAATCAAAATTTAACATAAACGCTCTTAAATATAGATGTAATTTATTTCCATCCCATAATAATAACATACATGGAACTTCCGTCTCACATTGCACCTTTTGTATATTACCATGCTATGGAAAGAAAATGCATTTTTTTTTCAAACTGCATAATTAATTTCCTATATATTTAACCAAAGACTAGCCAAAGTCGGAATAACATTTTTTTTTTTCTTCTAAAAAATATCCTAAATTCCCCTTTTTAGAAAGTGGTTAATTCCTTATAGTATACATCAGCAAATCAAGGTTTTTATTTGAATAATTGTGATAAAAATTGTTAATCGCATAAGAACATAGTGCGGGAGTATACAGTCATTTCTGTTTAATTTACCGAATAAAGTCAAGACATTTTTGTTACATACATACAAACAAATATGGAACGCTTCACGAATTTG
>MJUT01007077.1:18853-29709 GCA_002080005.1 Gigantidas platifrons
TGTCTAATTAGCTCAAATTTACCTGTAGACATTTTGGGAGTAGACATTTTGGGATGACCCCATTCTGTGTAATGTGGATGATATGTGTAATGGGCCAATTTTGCATTACAAGTAATGGTAATATAATGCATTACTTCAAGAAAAAAAGACTGTAATGCATATTACTTTCCATTACGTTTACATTACTTTGTATTTGATGATCTTTTCATTTTATTTAAGTGCTTGACTTCTTGACCTTATGAACATAAAAATCAACTATGACTTTCATAAGGAATTGTTAGCAATATTAAATAAACAAATTTTTAGTTCCAATACCTCAGGTAAAAAGACCAAGAAATATTTAACAAGAGATTTTATTTTAATCATTTTTTGATACTGCTCTCATATCTTTTACAATTCACTTATTGGAAAAGATTAATTTATTTTTTATGATTTACTTAAAATGTCTTAAATTGAGTGAACTTAGCTGTAATTATAAAGGTGACAGGTGTAATGTTTTTCAAACAATTATCTCATATTTTAGCCTTGGGCAGTAATCAAACAAGTGACATGTTTATTGATCACTGCTTTAATTTTCTAATTAGGGGCACACACATTTTCTATCATAATTACAAGCAAAATTATTTTGTGACACCTTTGATTTTTTGTCTTTTACAGAGAAAACAAATAAATAAAAGAACCGCCTAGCGCATGAATGCGCGACGTATCCCCCCGCACTTGCATAATATTTAGTTTTATATATTTATAAAAAGCAGCCTTGAGTCTTAATGTTTAACATACTTACAAGCCACATGCAAAGATCATTCACATATATCCCTGTTTACTAAAGTTATCACGTAAACAAGACACAATTCTCAAAATTTGTGATTTAAAAAAAAAACTAATATTTTCTCCCAAAACCCTTGCTTCAAATATTTCCATGTTAGAACCCATCCAAGATAATGATATTTACAAGCCACACACAAACAATTATTAAAATCTATTCATGTTTACTCAAGTTATTGCGTGAACAAGAAAGTGTGACGGATGGACAGACAGACAGACAGACGGACAGACGGACAGACGGACAGACGGTCAGACGGCCGTTATTACTATATCCCCTGACCGCTATCGCGGGAGATAATAAATGACAATTGAACTTATAATATAAGTTGTGTGCTTACGTCACTGTTTATTCAAAATTTATAAATCATGATAATGAATTCATTTTCCTGCCATTTAATGTTTATATAACACTGTATAATGTGTAATATAATGTAATGCACTCTCAAGTATTGTGTTATGTAATGCATTACATTCCAAAATAAGAGTAATGGTAATGGTAATGTCAATTTTTCAAAGTAATGGTAATGTAATGCATTACATTGCTATATAATTGACCCCATGCCTGTAACAAACATGGCCACCACAGGCCATTATGTTTTCTGATTGGTTGATTTCTAAACAATATTCTCCTCTGAAACTGTTTTCCCAAATGAACTGAAATTTGGTAGAAAGCATCTATGGAAAGTCCTCTTTAAAGACTACCCATTTCGTCCCGATATGTTAACAAACATGGCCGCCACAGGCCATTCTTGTTTCTGATTGGTGGATTTCTGAAAAAAATCTCCTCCTCTGAAACCGCTTTCCCAAATGAACTGATAAAATATCTGAAATTTCATAAGATTTCAATTTTTTTTTTTAAATTGTCAAACAATTTCAAAAATTTCTGAAATTCTAGTCTTTCTTTTTAATGATAATGCTGTATTACACCCCCGTGTGATGCATATGCAGTATGTCAAGCGACTCCTGGTTTTCCTTATTTTCCTGATTTTGAGCTGTTCCTGATATTTTCCTGAATTTGTTAGAAAAACTGCTGATAACTCCTGATTTGGAACTTTTGCCCCACAAAAAAAATAATAACATAATAAATATGTTGAAATTATTTTAGTGTCAAGGATCTTATCAATTACCTTTTTGCCTGCCCATTACATTCTGACATTCTGATAATGACCTTTATCTGGAATCAAAAACACCATGGCTTAAATCAATATACTAGTATTATGGTCTAAAAGCTCTTACTTAGATGGAAGAAAGGCGGCCATTTTTTTTTTGTTTTTTTGTATGGATTTATATATAAAATCTATATATAATTTTCTGTTTTTTAACTATAAACCCTCCTGATTTCCTAATTTGTTTAAATCCTTGGGATGATTGAAATAACACACTTAAACAACACAAGTAGTAGTTTTGGATTCTTTTCTTCATTATTCTTGAGTATTCTTCTTTGTTCTTCAATTCAACTTACCCCGTTAATTCTATTGCAAAGGAGTTTTTTTGGGCCAAGATATATCGGGGACGATCTTTTTTTAGGGCGTATATATATCGGGGACGACTTTTTTGTGGGACCGATCGTTCTTTTGTGACTAGATTTTAAAATAGTCATGATTGATTTCTTAACATCATTTCTCCATTTCATTATTATTAGATTTTTTTTCATTAACGATTTTCATGAAAGGTGACTTCAACATGACAATAAATAACAGGTAACAAGAAGACGTGATTTTGCCGCCGCCATATTGTGTCTCCAAGGATACAGAAAGTAGTTCTTGTGAACGAAAGATTTTTAGGCCATCAGTATATTTTTTTTTCTCGATATTTTTAACATACATGTAAGTACCAGCTTCGCTGGCATATAAAGGTATATACATGTTATATGTTATATACCAACAGAAACTAGAGAAAATTCTCTATTAACTGAAGCTGACCGTCACCTTATTATTCCTAAGAGAAAAATGTATTACACCTTTTAAAACAGGAAAAATTTGAAGTGCCCGCTCCTTACAAGCAATTTTTGGCCAATTTTGGATGTGTATGAACCTTTAATTCCATAACCGATCATAATGGACCATTGACAGTTATGTATTGTTTATACCTCATAATGCACCAAATTTAAACATATTCATTTATATTATATTACAACAAATCATTTGCTGATCATTTACACAATATCTTTTAAAAAGTGCAACCTTAGCTTGCAGTAGGCGGCATATATTGATTTTTAAAAATCACATTAAAATCTTCTCCTGAGAAACTTGACCTGAAATGATTTTTGGTTAATTAACCCACTTTCAAAATTATGTGGATGCCCCCATTTTTTATCAAGTCAAATTGAAAACTAGTGAGCGATTGTAATCAAAGTTGGTGGAAGAAAAAATGATAGCCATAGCAAAAACAATATGTCTTTTTATTTTGCAAACGAGGAGAATACCTAATTAGGAATTTCATTCAGCCAATTCTTTTTGTGAACTAATATAGCAATTATAACATGATATTAATATACTTAAAATACAATTGTGTATGTGTTTATATTTTTTTTTAAAATGTCTTAGAACATATAGATGTCTGGCATGGTTACACTGATATACTTATTGAATACAGTTCTGTTAAAGTACATGTGAGTTCAGATGGATATGGGGACGAAAATAATAGTGGCGAACCAATAACAAAACAGATGAAAGGTGGTGATGAGGAGCCTCACCAACAGGGGTCATCTGATAGTGAAGACACCTCGGATGAATCTGTTAATTCTAATAGTGCTTTATCTGTAGAGGTGAAGAAAGGAAATATGAATGAGGCATTGCCTCAGGTACTTGCACAGACCATTCTGAATGCATTCTGTGAGGTCAAGAAAAATCCAAAGCTTGAAGATTATTTTATACCATCTTTTCTTGCTACAGCTACAACTGTGTCAGTTCATATGTACAATTGTAAAAGAGATAGGTTGTTTAGTTCTGAAGGTTTGCCAATTTTTGATGATTCTGGTAAAGAACTTAATTTTGGCACAATTATTACTATTTGGTTGTCATTGAATTTTGATCGCCTTGCCAATATAATACCAGATGACGAATTTGAAGGCAGATGTAATCCAAGATGCAATTTTAGGAATGCAGTTGGAGATTCATACAATAATTATCAAACTGAATTATCAAAACCTTTAAAGGATGCAGATAAGAAAAGACCAGTCAAAATATAATTTGCTATGGCTTTGTGGACTCATGATACAGAATGTTTTAGTAATTTGGATATGGCACAAACTGTATTTGAAAAAAAGATCATTAGAGCAAATCGTTGCACCCTTCTGATTCCTTATGGAATTAATTTCCATTTACTTTACAATTTTTCTTGTGTAGATTGGGTTGCCTCTCTTTGAAATTCTTGTCTGTCGATTACATGATAGTGTTCCATACAACAGGCCTCTAGTACTAGTAGTAGTACTTGAGCTGGCAAAATAATATATTGTGCATTGCTGAAATGATCAGTCTCAATATATTGCAACAAGAAACACATTTCTGGCATTGTTGTGCCTAGTTATTCGATATGTACAATGTAACAGTATATAGCCTCTATAGCTACTTTACTTATTTTATCATTTTTATGTGTTTTTTTAATCAATTATTGTTGTATAAATTTCTTAAAGCATTTTTGCATGTCGTATTATTAGCATGACCGAATCAGAAGATCCTCACTGCCAATAACGCAGAAATGGCAAAGACAGAAGTCAATGGAAACCGACTAATGTGATGTGAACCTTTACCCACTTGATATCTACAATGTATGTTTCCTGCAGCCAAACAGAAATAGACACAATAAAAAAACTGTGCAGATTTGCTTTAACTCTAAAGACTACATACTTTCACAGTATAGGTGCAAGTTTTATTTAATTTTGACAGGCATCTTTATTACAGATTATGCAGAGTGCTACATTGATTCTGATTTGTTATCTAAGAGATCAGAAACAGCATGAGGGCCCTATCATAATTTGTTTTTAACAGTCTTCTCTGAAACTTCAGAATTGCATAAGATGGAAATTGGCCAGCAATTTCCTTATATTACATATGGTCAGCTACAAGTTAACATTCATCTACTTTGTGGCGATCTGATATCCATAAAGACAGCCACCACAGGACGTAGTTTACCGGTAACATATAGAACTATATAAGAAAATGTATGAAGGTTTCTTAAAAACTTTAAACTTTAAACCCAAACTGCTAACGAATGATCATTGGATCTTCCTGAACTGAGCTTATGTCTATATGGATATAAGAAGTCAATGACTGCTGCCGTCACAGAACAAAGATAAGACCTACTGAGAAGCATGTTTTCAAAATATTCTTTTTTGAAACCACTTAACCATTTAAAGTGAACTTGCATAGACTGTTACTAGACTGTTACTTGTATGATACTCTATTAAATTAACATTGTTTGTGTACATCACAGGGATTGTACCTGTTTATAAAAATTCTGCAAAATCTCCAGAAATTTAATGCTGCTTTTAAAAATTGTCTATTGTGTGTGTAACAGCATTTCATGTTCCTGGCACCCCATAATTTCGCATATAAATTTATTGGGAAAATGTTTTAAAATTTGTCTCTGAAACCATTGAGACGATGTGAGTGATATAGTCTCAGGTTAGCCACTAGTTTGTCCTGGTTTTATTATCACCTGGCCAACGAAGTTGCGAACGGATATAGTAACGCTTCCGTCCTTCCATCCGTTCGTCCTTCTGTAACATCCTTGTGAACAATCAACATCCTTTAATGAATTTTGTCCAAACTTGGTACATACTTAGCCCTTAGGAGAGTCTTGAACCTTATTGATTTTCAAGGTCATAGGTCAAACGTCAGGTTACGGTCTAATTTTTACACTGTAACATCGTTGTGAACACTCTAAAATCAACATCCTTCAATGGATTTTGACAAACCTTGGTACATACTTGGTTCTTAGAAACATATGGAACACTGTCGATTTTGAAGTTTATAGGTCAAATGTCAAGATCACAGGGTCAAATTTGTACCCCGTAATATCCTTGTCAGAGAATCTGGAACCCTTTTGATTTTCAATGTCAAAGGTCATTTTTTAGGCGAGGGGATATGCCATGCTTTGCGTTTCCCGTGTTATCCCCTCGCCAACGAAATTGCGAAGGGACATAGCAACGCTAACGTCCGTCCTTCTATAACATCCTTGTGAACACTCTAGAACACTCTAGAATCAACATCCTTCAATGGATTTGACCAAGCTTGGAACATACTTAGTCCCTAAGAAAATATGGAATCCTAATGACTTTCAAGGTCATAGGTCAAAGGTCAAGGTCACTGGGTAAATTTATCTGTCCATCAGTCTGTCTGTCCAGACTAACTTCCAAATCTTTTGTCCGATTTCCATCAAACTTTGTGGAATTTAAGATCATGATGTGTGCACTTTGCAGTATAAAGGATTGCATTGTCCATTGAGTTTTACCCCTGTTATGCCTATTTTGAGTTGGGAAGTTTGAGACATTTAGTATGCATTTTGTCATTGCAAATTCCTCTACATGATTAATTAGAAGTTCATGAAACTTTGTTCACTGCAAGATCCTAATACGAAGCTGTGCACATTAGTATGATATTCCAGTCCATTGAGCTGTTATGCTTCTTTGGACTTAGAAAGCTTGAGACATTTAGTATCCACTTTGTCATCACAAATTACCCTACATGATCAAATTGACGTCCTATTCAGAGCGAAAATCAAATATACTTGTACCTTGTCACATTATTGATGTTTGTAAATCATATGCATTGCATATTATATCAAAACGTCAAAGTTCCAGGCATAAATTCAGTGCACCTGACCCGTGTTTCGTCTGCAAAAATCTCATCAGCGACCCTCTTATTTAAACAAGCTTGAAAGTAAAATTTAATATGACATGTAATGGCGTTGCAAGTCAAAACATGTTTTTGTGTATATTTCCATGTTCTGTTTTAAACACTTTTTATTCACAACTGCATTTGAATGGGATTGAGCAACAGACTATGCCCATACAAGCTCTCTCCTTTTTACATGTAAAAGGCATACATTTAGATAAGAGTATATAACAATTATATCAATAATATAGGATAATTATGTTCCTTCAATACATGTAATCATAAGCACCATTAATACTTCATACATATATATATATATATATATATATTGTTATGGCCAAAAGATAAATGCCGTAACAAAAGTGAGCCAACAAACACAAAAGAATCCACCAACTTTTATAAAACTTTATTATGTTACAAGAAAAGTATTTTATAATAATATCCAAGATAATACAAAATAACTTAGCTGTTAGTGATCAAAGTCCAAAAGACTCCAAGTATATCCAGTATCGATCCTTGTTGAAAGTTCACAGTTAATCACAATCCAAAACAGTTCAATAATATCCAATGTAGATAATGAATCCTTCATCAGTAATTTAGACTCTCTACTCCGGAGGATTGTCCACTATTTATATATATTTGAACAGAAGTTTCCAGAGCATTCGTGGCTAAAGTACATTCCAGAACATTCTTGTTATTTCAAAAATATATGTTCAAAACAAGTATTAAATGTGTATTTTCTAGAACATTCTACTAAGATCTGTTCTACTTTCATGTAAACAACTATAAATAGTAATCATGTAAACAATTACAAAATAATAACTTTAAAAGTACAATTTAATTACAATGTCATGAGTACAATAGCTGATAGAAATATTGGTCACTAAATTATCATCAACAATAACATCAAATTATGCACACACTAATAATACCTCACCCCGTAAGAAAAGTTTGTGAATATCGAAAACTTTCTTAAGTTACTAAAACTATACAGTAATAAACAATTAATTACAATGAAGATCTAGATAAGGCATCTGCTATAGCATTATCTTTGCCTTTAATATATCTTATAATAACATCATATTATTGTAGCATCAAACTCCATCTCCTTAATCTTTGATTTTTGTTTCTCATCTTATGTACGAATGTGAGAGGATTATGATCAGTAAAAACAAGTATAGGATAGATAGTCCTACATAAATATACATCAAAATGTTGCAGAGCAGACAACAAAGCAAAACATTATTTTTCAATAGTAATAAATACTGATCAAGTTTCTTTGAAAAGAACGAGATAGGTCTATCAACATCAGACACTTCTTGAAACAAGAAAGCACCAACTCCTACTACACTTGCATCAACAGCAAGTTTAAATTGTTTTGAAAAGTCTGGAGTAATCAAAATTGTACCATTCATTAAAAGTGATTTAATGTTTTTGAAAGCTTGTTGACGATCTTCACTCCAGATAAATTTTGAATATTTACGTAAAAGATGTGTCAAAGGCTGAACAACAGTAGCAAAATTTGAACAAAATTTTCTGTAAAAGCCAATCATTCCTAACAATCTGATCAGCTGTTTCTTATTTGTAGGAGTTGGAAAATTATTAATAGCATCCACTTTAGCCATAATTGGTTTAACTTTTCCTTGACCAACTGTATGGAATAGATAATCTACAGTTACTTGACAAAATGCAGTCTTATTTAAGGTAACAGTTAAATTTGCCTTAGAAAGTCTATCAAACGTATCATACAAATGTGATAAGTGATCTTCAAAACTATCACTACATACAATTAAATCATCAATGTAAGCTTCACAACAATCTAAACCTTTAATAACATTATTAATCATTCTCTGAAACGTAGCTGGAGCATTTCTCATACCAAGTGGCATAACTTTATATTGGAATAATCCATCTGGTGTAACAAAAGCTGAGACATCACGAGCTCTCCGTGACAACGGTACCTGCCAGTAACCTTTTAATAAGTCAAATTTGCTCAAAAATTGTGCATGCCCAACCTTATCAATGCAATATTAATTCCTAGGAATAGGATATGTATCAGACTTTGTAACAAAATTAACTTTGCGAAAATCAGTAACTAAGCGAAATGTATTATCAGACTTAGGTACCAGAAGAGAAGGAGAGCTCCAGTCACTATTACTCGGCTCAATAATATCACTGTCTAACATATATTGAATTTCATTTCTCATAACCTCGCGTTTCAAACGATTGAGCCGATATGGATGTTGCTTTATTGGAGCAGCATCCCCAATATCAACACCATGACAAGCAGCAGTTGCTTTGTTTGGCACATCAGGAAAAATATTTTTAATAGAAAATACCAAATTCTTTAATGTCTCTCTTTGATCAACTGTAAGGTGTGCCATTTTAGAGTCTAAATTAGCCAAAATATCTGAATTATTCACAATTTGACAGGTTGTTTTAAAGTCTCAAAAGAAAAAGATTGATCAACATCTGGCTTGTCATGTGTTATCTGACTACATTCAACATTGGCTAAAGTGGAAACTATTTTACTCTCACATTCATTTTTTCGTTCACAATATGGTTATTTACATGACACACTCTATTTTGTTTAAGCCGACCTGGGGTTTTTACAATATAGTTTAAATCATTAATTTTAGTCTCTATTTCATATGGTCCACAATATTGAGCTTGTAAAGGTTGACCAGGGACTGGCAAAAATACAAGAACTTTGTCACCTGGTTGAAAAATTCTAACCTTTCCATTTTTATAATACCATACTTTCATTCTATGCTGTACATGTTTCAAATTATCTTGAGCTGCCTTACAAGCATAATATTTTTTTCTTTAAATTTAGAGACATAGTCTAAGATATTCAAGTCAGTGTGTTCATCAAGCCATTTTTCTTTAACTAATTCTAAGCGTCCCTTAACAGTATGCCCAAAAACTAACTCAAAAGAACTAAAACCAAGGGATTCTTGAACAGCTTCTCTGGCAGCAAATAGTAACAAATGAACTTCATCAACCCAATCGTTTTCATACTGGAGACAAAATGTTCTAATCATGTTCTTCAGTCTCTGATGTAAACGTTCTAAGGCTCCTTGGGACTCTGGATGGTAAGCACTATACTTTAACTGCTGTATACCTAGCTGATGAACACCTTGCTGGAACACTCTTGACATCAAGTTGGAACCCTGGTCAAACTGTATATTCTTTGGCAGTCCCACTAATGTGAAGAATTTAACTAAGGCTTTCACAATGGCTGGTGTCTTTTTATTCCGCAAATGCATAGCTTCTGAAAAACGTGTTGAAGTACACATAATAGTAAGTAAATATTGATGACCCGACTTTGTCTTTGGAAGTGGTCCAACACAATCGATAAGTATACGACTAAATGGCTTTTCAAACGCAGGAATATGTAAAAGAGGCGCTGGTGGAATTTTCAGGTTTGGCTTGCCAACAACCTGAGAAAGATGACACGATCTGCAAAACTGTGCCACATCACATTTTAAACGAGGCCAATAAAAATGCTGTAACACCTTTTGACAGGTTATACGCACACCTAAATGGCCAGATAAGGGAGTGTCGCGTGCAAGTTCAATTATCTCTTGCCTGTAGATCTTCGGCACCACTATCTGGTATACCTGTCTCCACTCTTCACTTGGCAGTGCATCAGGTGGCCTCCATTCTCTCATCAGGATGTCATCTTTAAGGTAGTAGCACTCTGACTCCTTACTGGCGTCGTCTAGAGGTAGGGCTCTCAGTCGAAGGCGCATTATATCTGAGTCTTGCATCTGTTCCTTTACAAGCTCACTACCTGACAAAGAGAGATGGTTCACCTCTCGCCACGGGGAATACTGCTGACTGGCTTTATCAGATGACTTTGTGCTATCCCCAACATATTCCTTATCAGTCAAAAACGTGTCTGATAAGTCAAAATGATCACCTTCGCATGATGTCCGTTTGTCTTTCTTCTCCATGGCTCTGGTTACAACACAGGCCTGATAAATATCGGCGTCTTCTTCTGACGTCTCAGCATCAACAGCTGGCTCATTAGTAACAATGGGCTCAGCAACAACCTTATTACCAGCTAGATCATTATCTAGCAACTATGAAACTCCTTCAAAAAGGAGATTATGACGAACACCCACAATAACAGGTCCAGTAATCAAATCTGACTTCAGATAAATACGATGGAGGGGAACATTAAAACAA
>MJUT01007077.1:32453-51048 GCA_002080005.1 Gigantidas platifrons
AAAAAAGTTTGAGAATATCGAAAACTTTCCTAAGTTACTAAAACTATACAGTAATAAACAATTAATTACAATGAAAGATCTAGATAAGGCATCTGTTATAGCATTATCTTTGCCTTTAATATGTCTTATAATAACATCATATTCTTCTAGCATCAACCTCCATCTTGTTAATCTTTGATTTTTGTTTCTCATCTTATGTATGAATGTGAGAGGATTATGATCAGTAAAACAAGTATAGGATACATAGTAATACATAAATATACATCAACATGTTGCAGAGCAGACAACAAAGAAAAACATTATTTTTCAATAGTAATAAATAGTGATCAAGTTTCATTGAAAAGAATGAGATAGGTCTATCAACATCAGACACTTCTTGAAACAAGACAGCACCAACTCCTACAGCACTTGCATCAACAGCAAGCTTAAATTGTTTTGTAAAGTCTGGAGTGATTAAAATTGTACCATTCATTAAAAGTGATTTACTGTTTTTGAAAGCTTGTTGACGATCTTCACTCCAGATAAATTTTGAATCTTTACGTAAAAGATGTGTCAAAGGCTGAACAACAGTAGCAAAATTTGAACAAACTTTTCTGTTAAAACCAATCATTCCTAACAATCTCATCAGCTGTTTCTTATCTGTAGGAGTTGGAAAATTATTATTAGCATCCACTTTAGCCATAATCGGTTTAACTTGTCCTTGACCAACTGTATGGCCTAGATAATCTACAGTTGCTTGACAAAATTCACTCTTATTTAAGTTAACAGTTAAATTTGCCTGATAAAGTCTATCAAACGTATCATACAAATGTGGTAAGTGATCTTCAAAACTATCACTACATACAATTAAATCATCAATGTAAGCTGCAAAACAATCTAAACCTTTAATAACATTATTAATCATTCTCTGAAACGTAGCTGGAGCATTTATCATACCAAATGGCATAACTTTATATTGGAATAATCCATCTGGTGTAAAAAAAGCTGAGACTTCACGAGCTCTTCGTGACAACGGTACCTGCCAGTAACCTTTTCAATAAGTCAAATTTGTCCACAAATTTTGCATGCCCAACCTTATCAATGCAATCCTCAATCCTAGGAATAGGATATGTATCAGACTTTGTAACAGAATTAACTTTGCGAAAATCAGTAACTAAGCGAAATGTATTATCAGACTTAGGTACCAGAAGAGAAGGAGAGCTCCAGTCACTATTACTCGGCTTAATAATATCATTGTCTAACATATATTGAATTTAATTTCTCATAACCTCGCGTTTCAAAGGATTAAGCCGATATGGATGTTGCTTTATTGGAGCAGCATCCCCAATATCAACATCATGACAAGCAGCAGTTGTTTTGTTTGGCACAACAGGAACAATATTTTTAAAAGAAAATACCAAATTCTTAAATTTCTCTCTTTGATCAAATGTAAGGTGTGCCATTTTAGAGTCTAAATTAGCCAAAATATCGGAATTATTCAATTTGACAGGTTGTTTTAAAGTCTCAAAAGAAAAAGATTGATAAACATCTTGCTTGTCATGTGTTCTCTGACTACCTTCAACATTGGCTAAAGTGGCAACTATTTTACTCTCACATTCATTTTTTCGTTCAAAATATGGTTTTAGCATATTTACATGACACACTCTATTTTGCTTACGCCGACCTGGGGTTTTTACAATATAGTTTAAATCATTAATTTTAGTCTCTATTTCATATGGTCCACAATATTTAGCTTGTTAAGGTTGACCAGGGACTGGCAAAAATACAAGAACTGGTTGAAAAATTCTAACCTTTGCATTTTTATCATACCATACTTTCATTTTATGCTGTACATGTTTCAAATTATCTTGAGCTTCCTTACAAGCATAATATTTTTTCTTTAAATATAGAGACATAGTCTAAAAGATTCAAGTCAGTATGTTCATCAAGCCATTTTTCTTTAACTAATTTTAAACGTCCCCTAACAGTATGTCAAAAAACCTAACTCAAAAGAACTAAAACCAAGGGATTCTTGAACAGCTTCTCTGGCAGCAAATAGTAACAAATGAATTCCATCATCCTAATCGTGTTCATACTGGAGACAAAATGTTCTAATCATGTTCTTCAGTGTCTGATGAAAACGTTGTAAGGCTCCTTGGGACTCTGGATGGTAGGAACTAGACTTTAATTGCTGTGTAACTAGCTGATGAACACCTTGCTGGAACACTCTTGACATAAAGTTGGAACCCTGGTCAGACTGTATAATCTTTGGCAGTCCCACTAATGTGAAGAATGTATCTAAGGCTTTCACAATGGCTGGAGTCTTTATATTCCGCAAAGGAATAGCTTCTGGAAAACGTGTTGAAGTACACATAATAGTAATTAAATATTGATGACCCGACTTTGTCTTTGGAAGTGGTCCAACACAATCGATAAGTATATGACTAAATGGTTCTTCAAACGCAAGAATAGGTAAAAGAGGCGCTGGTGGAATTTTCTGGTTTGGCTTGCCAACAACCTGACAAACATGACACGACCTGCAAAACTGTGCCACATCACTTTTCAAACGAGGCCAATAAAAATGCTGTAACACCTTCTGACAGGTTTTACGTACACCTAAATGGCCAGATAAGGGAGTGTCGTGTGCAAGTTCAATTATCTCTTGCCTGTAGATCTTCGGCACGACTATCTGGTATACCTGTCTCCAATCTTCACTTGGCAGTGCATCAGGTGGCCTCCATTTTCTCATCAGGATGTCATCTTTAAGGTAGTAGCACTCTAACTCCTTACTGGCGTCGTCTAGAGGTAGGGCTCTCTATCGAAGGCGCATTATATCTGAGTCTTGCATCTGTTTCTTTACAAGCTCACTACCTGACAAAGAGAGATGGTTCACCTCTCGCCACGGGGAATACTACTGACTGGCTCATTTGTAACAATGGGCTGAGCAGCAACCTTTTTACCAGTTAGATCATTACCTAGCAACAATGAAACTCCTTCAAAAGGGAGATTATGACGAACACCCACACTAACAGGTCCAGTAACCAAATCTGACTTCAGATAAATACAATGGAGGGGAACATTAAAACAACCAAACTCCACACCCTGTAGCAACACGGTAGCACCAACATAAGTTTTCTCTGATAAAGGCAACACACCTTCCAACAACAAAGACTGAGAAGCACTAGTGTCCCGTAAAATCCGAATGGGCTTGGGAGCAGTATTATCATCAATAGAAATACATTCCTCAGACATAAAGAGCTTATAATCCTCCATATAATCACAAAAACTGGATTTAGAAGCCAGAACAACAGGACTTTTCACCTTATAAGCATGCAAGGGTGCCGTAAAACCACATGAACCATTCGACGATGGTTTAGGTTCTCTGTCATTCCGTCTCTGGAGTCTAAAACAATCAGATAGTATATAACCCTTCTTTCTACAATAACCACAAGTCAATGCCTTTGTATCTAAAGGATCAGACTTCTGATTAGACAAAATTGGACTAGACTGTGACTTATTATAAAAATCAGACCTCTTCACAGAACTATCAGTACTTTGATTTTTAAAAGTACTGAAAGAAACACTGTTAACAGAACTTGGACCTTTAAAAGTTTGCTTATGTGTAATTGTATAATTATCTGAAACGACAGCTGCATCCTGTAAACTATCAACATTTCTATCATCTAAATGGGTTTTTAAATCTACATGAAAACACTGCCTAAACTCTTCAAATAACATTAATTGTCTTAATTTATCAAACGTTTTCTCAACTTTTTTTGAAGTGAGCCACTTATTAAACAAATCTTTTTTTTCTCTTGCAAATTCAACATAAGTTTGTGACTCGTATTTCTTATAAGCTCTAAATTTCTGTCTATAAACCTCTGGCACTAGCTCGTAAGCTTTTACAATTTCCTTTTTAACGATGTCATAATCAGAACTTTGTTCAGAAGAAAGAGCTGAATAAACTTCAGCGGCCATACCCACAAGCAACTTTGCAACATTGTAGACCAATAGGGTTTCGGCCATTTTAAATTTTGAGCAATTTTCTCAAACTGTGGAAAATATTTATCAACTGCCTTTTCTGACAATTTAGGCACCAAACGTATATTTTTAGCTGCATCAAAATGTTCTGATTGTGACCCAAATTTAGTTTTGCTTTCTGTTTGTACAATACCTATTTTTAATTTCTCCTTTTCATTTTTTTCTTTCGTTTCAAGTTCAGCCAATGCCATTTTTGTTTTAAACTCTAATTCTGCTTGTTTCTCCTTTTCCAACATTTCCATTTTTTCTAACTCTGCCTTTCTTTCTCTCTCTTGTTTTTATAATTATAATTGTTTTATTTTAAAGACATGATCTAATTCCAGTTGATTCAATTTGAGAGCATCAACCCTTTCAACCTTAAGTTTAAGAATCTCTTCACCAAAAATGTTGGTGTCTACTAATTTGTCTATGACCAAATTTTTAATAATTAGTTTTCTCATAGACGCCTTAAAATCTATTTTAAGATGTTTGGCAAGCAACACTAAATCGTCTTTCTTTAAATTATCAAATTCCTCCAGGTCGGGTTTTTCCAAAAATTTACTAACTTCAAAAAACATTTTGAATTTTGTTGACTATATAAAAAATAATTTGGCTATTAACTTTAGGATGTAAAATGTTTAAAACGATCCCGGACGAGCCCCCAATTTGATATAGTCAAAAGATAAATGCCGTAACAAAAGTGAGCCAACAAAAGACAAAAGACTAAAAACTTTTATAAAACTTTATTATGTTACAAGAAAAGTATTTTACAATAATATTCAAGATAATACAAAATAACTTAGCTGTTAGTGTTCAAAGTCCAAAGTCCAAAAGATTCCAAGTATATCCAGTATCGATCCTTATTGAAAGTTCACAGTTAATCACAATCCAAAACAGTTCAATAATATCCAATGTAGATAATTAATCCTTCATCAGTAAATTAGACTCTCTACTCCGGAGGATTGTCCGGTATTTATATATATTTACCAAGTTCTTAAGTTTTCTAATCCAGAAGTTGAAAGTAAAAAAAATAATATATAAAACATGTAAAACTTTACAATTAGGTAATAAACTATATTAGTTTTTGTTTCCTTTTGACTTTGATAAGTCCCAAATTAACAGACCATTCCGTCGTAAGATGGTAAAGAATGAATGTCGTTTTCCCTGTCTTTAATATGCAGTTGGTATTTTGCAGGCTTTGGTCAAGAAGAGTTGGAAATTACCAACGAAATAATCATAATCCATAAATCGAAGAAAAACAGACAATCCAAACCCAATGGGCAAAAGAAAAAATGAAAGCACCAAAGGTGATGCTAAACGATCAAACTGCTTGAATGTAGATTTTTTGTATGCCATGCACAATCGGAAAATATCAGTATATTTCTAGAAAAAGATGTCAAACTTTGAAATAGTAAATTGAGAGCAAACTCCAGAGACATCAATATGTTATTCACATAAAACAGCTTTTTATCCAATGTTCCAGAATATGTTACATTTTCTTGTATATACATTTGTATATATATAATAGTGAAAATTTTGTCAGCATGACCAAGAGAGAAATACCTTGTTAAGTCTGCTATTAACAGCAAACCTACCTCGTCTGAATTTTCGTTTACAACTCCTTTACAAAACTCAGTCCCACAAAATAAAACATAATGTAGATGTTCCTTTACCAAAGAATCTAATGGGATTAACTTTTTTCACCACAAGCAAACAATTGCTTGTAGTTTTAAAAGTTACAAGCATAATTCAGTGTTATCTGTTATTTAAGAAGCATTGGGCGGGGAGGGGGAGGGGGAACTATTAATATAATTATTGAATAGTCCCAAAAATGGAAAGAACAGTTGGTGTAGGAACTACTACTATAACATGCAACCCAGTTTTACATTCTATTACATTATTATTTTATTTCCCATCAACTGTTTACCAGACACCACATCTGTTTTCAAGGGGCAAGCAAATCAATGTGACAGTCAAAGTGAAATATAGTGCAATCAGAACCATTTGTGAGTTTAATTCTATACCTTGGAAAAGGGAAATAGTTTTCTATATGGGGTCTTTTTCGCGGAAGGGGAATGTGACTCTTGAAAAAAATTACAACACGTATTAACATATTTGACGATGAACTTTTATCCTTCTGAAGACAACCTCCGTGTCCTTTACATTTTCATCTTTTTTGTTTCGAAGCCAACATCAACATTCAATTCCCGGAATTCCCTCATCCATTTACGGACACCTACTGGAGTATTATACAGGTTTGTTTTTTCATTATTTGTGTCCAAGTTTGTTTGCCGTTGCCCTACATCGATACTTTCATTTCATGTTTATCTTTAGGTGGAACATACATTAAAAGCATGTATTGTTGACATAGATACGTCAGCAGTGATTCAAGGTAAACAGGTCAAAACCTCTTCGGGATTTTCTAGACTTTTCAGTATATAGTACATCAAACATTAGAACACGTGTTGTCTAAATCACTGGTTCCCAATCCTGAACAAAACTACGATGATCGAGAACTAACGACACTGAAAAACCAGTTGAATTGTAACCCCCAGCAGCGTGGGATATAAATAGACTATGTTCTAAATTTATTCTAAAATCAAAAACAGAAAACACACATTTCGGAACAGGACAAAAGTAGAAAGGTACATTTTTTGCACACTTGCTGAAATATCAACACGCATTTTTTGTTGCTCAAATGTCAATTTTCAGACGCAATACGAAAATGAAAGTCTCTTACATAATAAACACAATATAAATTTCTATATATTGAAATATCCATCCGCAAAATCCTCGTTGTAGCAAAGAAATACTGATAGATGAGCAAACGTGCATATAAGTACCCGAGTTTAACATATTCTGGAACATTGGATAAAAAGATGTTTTATATGAATAACATATTGATGTCTCTGGAGTTTGCTCTCAATTTACTATTTCAAAGTTTGACATTTTTTTCTAGAAATATACTGATATTTTGCGATTGCGCATAGCATACAAAAAACCTACATGCAAGCAGTTCGATCGTTTAGCATCACCTTTGGTGCTTTCGTGTTTTTTCTTTTGCCCATTGGGTTGGATTGTCTGTTTTTCTTCGATTTATGGATTATGATTATCCCGTTGGTAATTTCAAACTCTTCTTGACCGAAGCCTGCAAAATACCAACTGCATATTAAAGACAGGGAACACGACTTTCATTCTTTACCATCTTACGACGGAATGTTCTGTTAATATGGGACTTATCAAAGTCAAAAGGAAACAATAACTAATGTAGTTTATTACCTAATTGTAAAGTTTTACATGTTTTATATATAATTTTTTTACTTTCAACTTTTTTTCGGGTTTTTAATTTCTAGTGTTATATTACCTGGTAATCTATTGACTTGTATTCTATTGCCTGGTGGTTTTTTTTCCTGGCTACTTTTTACGTTTGCTGTGATTATTTACAACAATTTCATGAATATGCATTGGCAATCTGAAATCTTGAATAGTTCACACCGGATTACAGCGTATGAAAGCGTCGTAATATAAAACGATGTAACGCTCTGAATGCGACGTCTTGTGCATAATCGTAACTTCGTGTGCGGTACAATTCCTGCCGTTATGGCTGTTTCAGGTCTTTAATAAAACAAAATATATATTATCAAAACAATGTTAGCCCCAAATATCGTATTAAATTCTCAGGAATCTAATAACAAATTAATAGGGTTAATGGCTGTTTGTGACAAACACATAATGTGTGACACATTGTATGCACAGTTGACTTTGACTCTCTCAATGTAAAAAGAAATTGTAAACCTTATCCTATATTTGTTTTCAAATATAGTGCAGAAAACCTGTTTATTATCAAAATAAAATGATACATTGTCAAAAAATCATTAACACATATTGTAATTGGTTGTTAATAAAACGTTTAGTTCTAAATAATGTATTACATTCTCAAAAATGTAATAACAAAATATTATGAATAGGGTTAATGGCTGTTTGTAACGCACACATAATATACCAGTCGCTGCATGCATTGTTGAGGTTTTGACTTTCTCAGAACAAAAAGAAAACATGAATATGATATTGTATGAGTGATCAAATATAGTGAAGAAAACACGTTGATTATTAAAATAAAAATTGTACATTATAAGAAATCCATTAACAAATATTTTAATTGGTTGTCAATGACATATTTAGTTATACACTACTCATAGCAATCTCAAGAAATTAATAACAACATAAAAATAATAGGGTTAATGGCTGTTTGTGACGAACACATACTATATCAATCGCTGCATGCATTGTTGAGTTTTGGACTTTCTCCCAATAAAAAGGAAAAAATAAAGGTGATATTATGTTGGTGATCAAATATGGTGCAGAAAACCTGGTTGTTATCAAATTAAAATTGATACATTATCAACAATTCATTAACAAATATTGTAATTGATTGTTAATAAAACGTTTAGTTCTAAATAGCGTATTACATTCTCAAAAATATAATAACAAAATAGTATTAATAGGGTTAATGGCTGTTTGTGACTAACACATAATATATCAATCGCTGCATGCATTGTTGAGTTTTGGACTTTCACAGAACAAAAAGAAAACATGAATATGATATTGTATGAGTGATCAAATATAGTGAAGAAAACCAACTACCAAATGATCATGACAACAACGGCCCCTTGGTCCTTATTGACGGACATATAATGTCAAATGTATACCCAACAAGGTGTTATGGCTCGTGTGAAAGATTACATGTCATAATAAGACACAAACATCACAATGAAATATACGCCTTAGCTTTCTTATTATGTTGAGAAAGTCAAAAATCAACGGAGCGATAAGTGTATCACACATTTTGTGTTCCATACAAACAGCCATTAACCCTATTAATTTTATTTTCTTATTGTCGTCTGGAGAATGTAATACAGTGTTGTGGACTGGGCATTCCATTTAAGACTACTTTAATCATTTTTAATGGATTTCCTATAATGCAATATTTTAATTTCGATTAAAACCATGATATTTTTCGTTTTTAAATTAAATATTGGAGGGTTCAGGGCTGTTTGAAATTAATGCATACCGTTTCGCGTCATTAATTTTCAGCCCTGAAATTTTGTTAGCTTATTCAGTTTGGAATGCAAATAAGTTATTCATATCATCGAATACAAACTTCACCATAATGTAGTTATTAAGAGTGAATAAAGGTAAGAGAACATCGAAAGGACAATCAGGAATGAGAAACTGGCAACATTGGGTACTCAAGACACAAGTCTTTTCTTAATCTACATTAATGTAAATAAGTGCATTTTATCATATAAAACAATATCTGTTTCATCATGCATGATGTTCAAACAAAAATAATAACAATGTCAAAGATATTTAACATACATTATATGTCTTAATCATTCATTCTATCAATGCTCGTAATATAGACATATATTCAGAGTTCAATAGTTATTTGCACTAATACGGTTCTATTTTAAATCATTGCACATTTCTGCATTAATCGATCTTTATTACGACATTTATTGTATAAAGTATACTTCAATTACGTGATATTGAGTACTAATTAAGTACAATTCGGTGTTAATTGGTAAAGGTCCTAGTAAAGCATTTATTTTATCTGATTCATGTAGATCGACTGTAATAAAATATGCACCAGCGTAGACGCGGTCCTCATAAAGGACACCATCGATCCCGATTAGAATAATAGGCTCATTGGGCTAGGTTGTTGGATTACCTAACAACTCATACCATCCAATCACCAATACGGTATGGGTTCGCACCCTGCTTTGCAAATTACAAAAACCGGTGCACTTCACTCGCAGCCGCAAATTGATAAAATTTACCACTTGCTTGGCCATAATCGGAGGTTCTCTCCGGGTACTCCGGCTTCTTCCCTTCTTCCACCACTAAGACTGGTGGCCATGAGTTAGCTGAAATATTGCTAAAAATGGCGTTAATCACAAAAAATCTCCCAAAATCAACCGATTAGAACGACGCTTTTTCTGCTCTTTTCAGGCCATTGTCAGTTGTTTTACACATTACAGGATACAAGCATTATACCTATGTTGTAGATAGATATAAAGCCACTTTGCACTCGTTAGCAAAGCTAGACTTATCCCTCCCTGTTTCTAGCGCTTGTGTGATAAGTCGTGAAAAAAGAGTGGACCGGATATTGTTTATGACAAGCGGGAAAAATTAATAGTCATTTGTAACAAATATTCCTAGATGGTTAACAAAGTATTTCTCTGTAATAAAAGAAATTAAGACGGTGACTATATTTGACTAAAATAATGTCGATTATTTCGCTGTTTCGCTTTGGTGAATGAGTTAAGGTCTTTAACGACACTCTTTGCATTGTCTATCCTGTTTTGATTTACGACGTCTGATGACCACATTGATATTTTCAACTTTGTCTTTCAACATAATTTCAGTTCTATCATTTCGGTCAGTTTTATTGTTTCGAGAAACCGGAGTACTCGTAGAGAAAACCATCGGTCGGTCGCAAGTCGTTGAAAAATGTATCATATAAAGTTGCATCGGGTAAATCTTGCCATGAGCGGGATTCGAACTCATAGCTTTAGTGTTGATAGGTACTGATTGTACTTGTAGTTGGAAATCCAACTACCAAATGATCATGACAACAACGGCCCCTTGGTCCCTATTGCCGGACATATAATGTCAAATGTTTACTCAACAAGGTGTTATGGCTCGTGTGAAAGATTACATGTCATAATAAGACACGAACATCACAATGAAATATATGCCTTAGTTTTCTTATTATGTTGAGAAAGTCAAATATCAACGAAGCGATAAGGGTATCACAAATTGTGTGTTCCATACAAACAGCCATTAACCCTATTAATTTTATTTTCTTATTGTCGTCTGGAGAATGTAATACAGTGTTGTGGACTGGGCATTCCATTTAAGACTACTTTAATCATTTTTAATGGATTTCCTATAATGCATAATTTTAATTTCGATTAAAACCATGATATTTTTCGTTTTTAAATTAATTATTGGAGGGTTAAGGGCTGTTTGAAATTAATGCATACCGTTTCGCGTCATTAATTTTCAGCCCTGAAATTGTGTTAGCTTATTCAGTTTGGAATGCAAATAATTATTCAATATCATCGAATAAAAACTTCACCATAATGTAGTTATTAAGAGTGAATAAAGGTAAGAGAACATCGAAAGGACAATCAGGAATGAGAAACTGGCAACATTGGGTACTCAAGACACAAGTCTTTTCTTAATCTACATTAATGTAAATAAGTGCATTTTATCATATAAAACAATATCTGTTTCATCATGCATGATGTTCAAACAAAAATAATAACAATGTCAAAGATATTTAACATACATTATATGTCTTTATCATTCATTCTATCAATGCTCGTAATATAGACATATATTCAGAGTTCAATAGTTATTTGCACTAATACGGTTCTATTTTAAATCATTGCACATTTCTGCATTAATCGATCTTTATTACGACATTTATTGTATAAAGTATACTTCAATTACGTGATATTGAGTACTAATTAAGTACAATTCGGTGTTAATTGGTAAAGGTCCTAGTAAAGCATTTATTTTATCTGATTCATGTAGATCGACTGTAATACAATATGCACCAGCGTAGACGCGGTCCTCATAAAGGACACCATCGATCCCGATTAGAATAATAGGCTCATTGGGCTAGGTTGTTGGATTCCCTAACAACTCATACCATCCAATCACCAATACGGTATGGGTTCGCACCCTGCTTTGCAAATTACAAAAACCGGTGCACTTCACTCGCAGCCGCAAATTGATAAAATTTACCACTTGCTTGGCCATAATCGGAGGTTCTCTCCGGGTACTCCGGCTTCTTCCCTTCTTCCACCACTAAGACTGGTGGCAATGAGTTAGCTGAAATATTGCTGAAAATGGCGTTAATCACAAAAAATCTCCCAAAATCAACCGATTAGAACGACGCTTTTTCTGCTCTTTTCAGGCCATTGTCAGTTGTTTTACACATTACAGGATACAAGCATTATACCTATGTTGTAGATAGATATAAAGCCACTTTGCACTCGTTAGGAAAGCTAGACTTATCTCTCCCTGTTTCTAGCGCTTGTGTGATAAGTCGTGAAAAAAGAGTGGACCGGATATTGTTTATGACAAGCGGGAAAAATTCATAGTCAATTTGTAATAAATATTCCTAGATGGTTAACAAAGTATTTCTCTGTAATAAAAGAAATTAAGACGGTGACTATATTTGACTAAAATAATGTCGATTATTTCGCTGTTTCGCTTTGGTGAATGAGTTAAGGTCTTTAACGACACTCTTTGCATTGTCTATCCTGTTTTGATTTACGACGTCTGATGACCACATTGATATTTTCAACTTTGTCTTTCAACATAATTTCAGTTCTATCATTTCGGTCAGTTTTATTGTTTCGAGAAACCGGAGTACTCGTAGAGAAAACCATCGGTCGGTCGCAAGTCGTTGAAAAATGTATCATATAAAGTTGCATCGAGTAAATCTTGCCATGAGCGGGATTCGAACTCATAGCTTTAGTGTTGATAGGCACTGATTGTACTTGTAGTTGGAAATCCAACTACCAAATGATCATGACAACAACGGCCCCTTGGTCCCTATTGCCGGACATATAATGTCAAATGTTTACCCAACAAGGTGCTATGGCTCGTGTGAAAGATTACATGTCATAATAAGACTTTGTTGCAGCTACTTTGGTGTAACTACTCTGTTGTAACTACGTTGTTGTAACTACGTTGTTGTAACTACTTTGTTGTAGCTACTTCGCTGTAATTACTTTGCTGTAACTACATTGTTGTAACTACATTGTTGTCACTACTTTGTTGTCACTACTTTGGTATAACTACGTCGTTGTCACTTTATTTTTGCAACTACATTGTGGTAGCTACTTTGTTGTAATTACTTTGTTGTTACTACTGTGGTGTAACTAGATTGATGTAACAATGTTGTTCTAACTACGTTTTCGTAACTATGTTGTTGGAACTACTTTGTTTTATCTACTCAGTTGTAACTACTTTGTTGTAACAACATTGGTGTAACTACTGTGTTGTAGCTATTTGTTGTAACTACTTTGTTGTAATTACTCTGTTGTAGCTACTCTGTTTTAACTACGTTGTTGTAACAACGTTGTTGTAAGTCCTTTTTTGTAACTACTTTGTTGTAGCAAAGTGGTTGTCACTATTTTGTCGTAACTAAGTTGTGCTAGCTACTCTGTTGTAACTACATTGTGGCAACTACTCCGTTGTCACTACTCTTCTATGCCTACGTTGTTGTAACTGCGTTCGTTGTAACTACGTTGGTGTAACTATGTTGTTGTAAATACGTTGGTGTAACTACGTTGTTGTAACTGCGTTGTAGTAACTACTTTGTTGTAACTACATTGTTGGAACTACTTTGTTGTAACTACATACTTGTAACTACGTTGTTTGAACCATGTTGTTGTAGCTACGTTGTTGGAACTACGTTGTTGTAACCAATTATTGGCAACTACATTGTTGGAACTAAAATGTTGTAATTACTTTGTTGTATCTAAGTTGTTGTAACTACTTTGTTGTAACTAAGTTGTAATAATTACTTTGCTGGAACTACTCCGTTGTAACAACACTGTTATAACTACGTTGGTGTAACGACGTTGTTATAGCTGTCTTGTTCTAATCACTTTGTTGTCAGTACGTTGTAACAACGTTGTTCTAACTATGTTTTCGCAACTATGTTGTTGGAACTACTTTGTTTTATCTACTCTGTTGTAACTACTTTGTTGTAACTACATTGTTGTAACCACTGTGTTGTAACTACTTTGTTGTAACTACTTTGTGGTAATTACTATGTTGTAGCGACTTTGTTGTAACTACGTTGTTGTAACAACGTTGTTGTAAGTACTTTGTTGTAACTACTTTTTTGTAGCAAAGTGGTTGTTACTACTATGTCGTAGCTAAGTTGTGATAGCTACTCTGTTGTAACTACGTTTTGGCAACTACTCTGTCGTAACTACTCTGTTATACATACGTTGTTGTAACTACTTTGTTGTAATTACTTTGTTGTAATTACTTTGTTGTAACTACTTTGGTGTAACTACTATGTGGTAGCTACTATGTTGTAACTAAGTGCTGTAACTACGTTGTTGTAACTACTTTGTTGTAACTGTTTTGTTGTAACTAGGTTGATGTAACTATGTTGTTGTAACTACTTTGTTGTAACTACGTTGTTGTAACTACTTTGTATTAACTACTCTGTTGTAACTACTTTGTAGTAACTAGGCTGTTGTAACTACTTTGTTGTTACTACGTTTTTGTAGCTATTCTGTTTTAACTGCGTTTTTGTAACTATTATGTTGGAAATAAAATGTTGTAATTACTTTGTTGTAACTATTTTGTTGCAGTTAATTGGTTGTAACTACTTTGTCGTAACTAAGTTGTTATAATTACTTTGCTGGAACTACTCCGTTGTAACAACACTGTTATAACTACGTTGGTGTAACGACGTTGTTATAGCTGTCTTGTTCTAATCACTTTGTTGTAACTACATTGTTGTGACTACTGTGTTGTAACTACTTTGTTGTAACTACTTTGTGGTAATTACTATCTTGTAGCTACTCTGTTGTAACTACGTTGTTGTAAGTACTTTGTTGTAACTACTTTTTTTTAGCAAAGTGGTTGTTACTACTTTGTCGTAACTAAGTTGTGTTAGCTACTCTGTTGTAGCTACGTTTTGGCAACTACTCTGTCGTAACTACTCTGTTATACATATGGTGTTGTAACTACTTTGTTGTAATTGCTTTGTTGTAATTGCTTTGTTATAACTACTTTGGTGTAACTATTATGTGGTAGCTACTCTGTTGTAACTACGTGTTGTTACTACGTTGTTGTAACTACTTTGTTGTAGCTATTTTGTTGTAATTACTTTGCTGTAACTACTTTGTTGTAACTGTTTTGTTGTAACTAGGTTGATGTAACTATGTTGTTGTAACTACTTTGTTGTAACTACATAGTTGTAACTACGTTGTTTTAACTACTGTGTTGTAAGTACATTGTTGTCATTACTTTGTTGTAATTACTTTGTTGTAACTACTTTGGTGTAACTACTATGTGGTAGCTACTATGTTGTAACTAAATGTTGTAACTACGTTGTTGTAGCTACTTTGTTGTAACTGTTTTGTTGTAACTAGGTTGATGTAAATATGTTGTTGTAAATACTTTGTTGTAACTACGTTGTTGTAACAACTTTGTAATAACTACTCTGTTGTAGCTACTTTGTAGTAACTAGGCTGGTGTAACTACTTTGTTGTTACTACGTTTTTGTAGCTATTCTGTTTTAACTGCGTTTTTGTAACTACTATGTTGTAGTTACATTCTTGTAGCTGTTTTTTTGTAACTACGTTGTGTAACTACGTGGTTGTAGCGATGTAACTACTTTGCTATACATATTTTGCTGTAACTACTATGTTGTATCGGCGTTGTTGTAACTACGTTGTTGCAACAAATTTCTTGTAACTACTCTGTTGCAATAACTATATTGTAACTACGTTCTTGTAACTACGCTCTTGTAACTACATTGTTGTAACTACTTTGTTGTAACTACTTTGTTGTAACTACTTTCTTGTAACTACACTTTTGTAACCACTCTGTTGTAACTACTCTGTTGTAACTACGTTGTTGTAAGTAAGTTCGTGTAACTACTTTGTTGTAAATACTTTGTTGTAACTACGTTGTTATAACTACTATGTTGCAACTACTTTGTTGTAACTACTTTGTTGTAACTAAGCTGTTGCAACAACTTTGTTTAACTACTTTATTGTAACTACTTTGTAGTAATTACTTTATTGTAGCTAATTTGGTGTAACTACTCTGTTGTAACTACGTTGTTGTAACTACGTTTTTCTAACTGTGTTGTTGGAACTACTTTGTTGTAATTATTGTGTTGTAATTACTTTGTTGTAACTACGTTGTTGTAACTACTATGTTTTAACTACGTTATTGTAACTACGTTGTTTTAACTACTTTGTTGTAATTACTTTGTTGTAACAACTTTCTTATAAGTGTTTTTGTTGTAACTACGTTGGTGTAACTATGCTATGCCTACGTTGTTGTAACTACTTTGTTGTAATTACTTTGTTGTAATTACTTTGTTGTGACTACTTTGGTGTAACTACTATGTGGTAGCTACTATGTTGTAACTAAGTGTTGTAACTACGTTGTTGTAACTACTTTGTTGTAACTGTTTTGTTGTAACTAGGTTGATGTAACTATGTTGTTGTAACTACTTTGTTGTAACTACGTTGTTGTAAGTACTTTGTATTAACTACTCTGTTGTAACTACTTTGTAGTAACTAGGCTGTTGTAACTACTTTGTTGTTACTACGTTTTTGTAGCTATTCTGTTTTAACTGCGTTTTTGTAACTATTATGTTGGAAATAAAATATTGTAATTACTTTGTTGTAACTATTTTGTTGCAGTTAATTGGTTGTAACTACTTTGTCGTAACTAAGTTGTTATAATTACTTTGCTGGAACTACTCCGTTGTAACAACACTGTTATAACTACGTTGGTGTAACGACGTTGTTATAGCTGTCTTGTTCTAATCACTTTGTTGTAACTACATTGTTGTGACTACTGTGTTGTAACTACTTTGTTGTAACTACTTTGTGGTAATTACTATCTTGTAGCTACTCTGTTGTAACTACGTTGTTGTAAGTACTTTGTTGTAACTACTTTTTTTTAGCAAAGTGGTTGTTACTACTTTGTCGTAACTAAGTTGTGTTAGCTACTCTGTTGTAGCTACGTTTTGGCAACTACTCTGTCGTAACTACTCTGTTATACATATGGTGTTGTAACTACTTTGTTGTAATTGCTTTGTTGTAATTGCTTTGTTATAACTACTTTGGTGTAACTATTATGTGGTAGCTACTCTGTTGTAACTACGTGTTGTTACTACGTTTTTGTAACTACTTTGTTGTAGCTATTTTGTTGTAATTACTTTGCTGTAACTACTTTGTTGTAACTGTTTTGTTGTAACTAGGTTGATGTAGATATGTTGTTGGAAATACTTTGTTGTAACTACGTTGTTGTAACAACTTTGTAATAACTACTCTGTTGTAGCTACTTTGTAGTAACTAGGCTGGTGTAACTACTTTGTTGTTACTACGTTTTTGTAGCTATTCTGTTTTAACTGCGTTTTTGTAACTACTATGTTGTAGTTACATTCTTATAGCTGTTTTTTGTAACTACGTTGTGTAACTACGTGGTTGTAGCGATGTAACTACTTTGCTATACATATTTTGCTGTAACTACTATGTTGTATCGGCGTTGTTGTAACTACGTTGTTGCAACAAATTTCTTGTAACTACTCTGTTGCAATAACTATATTGTAACTACGTTCTTGTAACTACGCTCTTGTAACTACATTGTTGTAACTACTTTGTTGTAACTACTTTGTTGTAACTACTTTCTTGTAACTACACTTTTGTAACCACTCTGTTGTAACTACTCTGTTGTAACTACGTTGTTGTAAGTAAGTTCGTGTAACTACTTTGTTGTAAATACTTTGTTGTAACTACGTTGTTATAACTACTATGTTGCAACTACTTTGTTGTAACTACTTTGTTGTAACTAAGCTGTTGCAACAACTTTGTTTAACTACTTTATTGTAACTACTTTGTAGTAATTACTTTATTGTAGCTAATTTGGTGTAACTACTCTGTTGTAACTACGTTGTTGTAACTACGTTTTTGTAACTGTGTTGTTGGAACTACTTTGTTGTAATTATTCTGTTGTAATTACTTTGTTGTAACTACGTTGTTGTAACTACTATGTTTTAACTACGTTATTGTAACTACGTTGTTGTAACTACTTTGTTGTAATTACTTTGTTGTAACAACTTTCTTATAAGTGTTTTTGTTGTAACTACGTTGGTGTAACTATGCTATGCCTACGTTGTTGTAACTAATTTGTTGTAACTACGTTGTTGTAACTACTCTGTTGTATCTGCGTTGTTGTAACTATGTTGTTGCAACTAAGTTATTGTAACTACTTTGTTTTAACTACGTTGTTGTAACTACTTTGCTATGAATACTCTGTTGTAGATACTAGGTTGTATCTACTCTCTTGCAACTACTATGTTATAATTACGTTGTTGTAACTACGTTCGTGTAACTACATTGTTGTAACTACATTCTTGTAACTACTTTCTTGTAACTACACTTTTGTAACCACTCTGTTGTAACTACTCTGTTGTAACTACTTTGTTGTAACTACATTCTTGGAACTACTTTGTTGTAACTATATTCTTGTAACTACGTTGTTGGAACCATGTTGTTGTAGCTACTTTGTGGTAACTACTCTTTTGTAACTACGTTGTTGGAACTACGTTGTTGTAACAAATTTTTAGTAACTACATTGTTGGAAATAAAATGTTGTATTTACTTTGTTGTATCTAAGTTGGTCTAACTACGTTTTTGCAACTATGTTGTTGGAACTACTTTGTTTTATCTACTCTGTTGTAACTACTTTGTTGTATCTGCGTTGTTGTAACTACGTTGTTGCAACTAAGTTATTGTAACTACTT
>MJUT01007078.1:7867-38555 GCA_002080005.1 Gigantidas platifrons
GAAAATATTATACTTTAGAACAATCTTATGAAATAGTCAAATCCTACATGTATTGTCAAAAAAGAATGTGTAAGAAACAAAAATAAAACAAATAAAATTGCTGTTAACATTCTATGTGGATTTGATTAGAAATATTAAAAACTTCAGCTATGTGTTCCTTCAGGCCAAGTTTATTTTTGTTTCATTATTTTTAATGATGTGAAATACAGGAGTGACGGAGTTTGAACTTCGATGCCGTAAGGAAATCGTGTTAAGTTCGCATGACATTACAAACAGTTCGTTCAACAAGCTAGTTTCATCTAAAACAGAGAGCAAAGGGTTTGAAGCTCCAACAATTCTGAAAATTGTATGTTTTATATTATTTAGACTTAAATAACCGTTTGTTGACGTATGCCACTTATAGGACCGATATTGAAGGAAAACTAACTTGAAATCGGTTCCACGTTTGCTGAAATATTATTTGTCACATGGCTTTGAACAACGTCGACAACAATGCACTCAACTATGCTAGTAGAAGCGGCCATAAAATGGTATATAGTCACGTGAATATCGAAACTCCCTTATATACAGTAATGCGTCAAAGTACTGCGGTACTAAGACATCATAACGTTTTATTTACATTCGTGTTGAAATCATAAATGTTTTTAAATAAAAATACGAAAAATGTAAAACTATTGAAATAAACATTGCTTTTAAAGGTGAACATTTAAGAAAATCGGATAATACAGTTTATAAATATACCTATTCTGAATATAATAAACAATTAGGAAGACGCGATATCAAATTAATCATCAAAGAACGTAAGAAATATCGTTAAATGATACGATATATACTACGCCCACACATTATTATTAAAAAGTGCAAATAAATATAGACTGTCCTGCTATCAGTTGATTACGATATCGAGAGTGGAGAAATATCATAAGCATCCGGTAGTTGAACGAGAATCTGTTTCTCCAATGACAAAAACGTTGAAATTATTTTTAAGTTGTTAATTTCCGTTGTTTATATGGGGCCCGGCTGGCTCAATGAGTTAGGTAGTTGTATGGCCCGGGTGGCTCAATGAGTTAGGTAGTTGTATGGCCCGGGTGGCTCAATGAGTTAGGTAGTTGTAGGGCCCGGATGGCTCAATGAGTTAGGTAGTTGTAGGGCCCGGATGGCTCAATGAGTTAGGTAGTTGTATGGCCCGGATGGCTCAATGAGTTAAGTAGTTGTAGGGCCCGGATGGCTCAATGAGTTAGGTAGTTGTAGGGCCCGGATGGCTCAATGAGTTAGGTAGTTGTAGGGCCCGGGTGGCTCAATGAGTTAGGTAGATGTAGGGCCCGGGTGGCTCAATGAGTTGGATTACCTAACAACACATACAAGCATATCACCAATATGGCGTGGGTTCGCTCCCGGCTTTGTAAATTACTAAAAAGGGTGCACTCGACTCGCGGCCGCAAGTGATAAAGCTTACCAGTTGCTTGCCCATGGTCGGTGGTTCTCTCCGGCTTACGCCACCACTAAAACTGGTCGCCATGATATAGCTGAAATATTGCTGAAAGTGGCGTTAAAACACCAAAAGTCAACCAAAAATCAATCCGTCGTTGATGACTGTCGAAAGGAATTTGCTCGATTTCTCCTGCAAACGTTTAACAACTGTCGTGGTTAAAAATGCTACGAAAATTTAAACAAGTGGTTAAACACGGTAAGAAAATGAAAAATTATAATAACCAAGTACGAGATTAATCTTTGTGTGAATATTCATACAATTTAATTGTCTTGTAAACATATGATCAGTCTGAATTAAGTTTCCAAGTATTCCAAATGTAATTAAAAAAAAATCCGCAAGTGTCGCACAAATAGATTGTAAATTGACTAATCCGCGACTCTTCTATAAAATCAAGCAGATAAGAAAAGCATGTGCGTTCTGGAACGCACCCAATAGACAACGAATGTATTCAGGTTGACCTCTGACGCGATCCCTAAAGGAGAGTTTCTAGTTCTCCCACTTGGCTACAAGTAAATAACCGATAAAAATTGGGGAACAAGTGCGGATATCGAATTTTAATTAGATTTAAAATATTTCCGACTTCTTTAAGTGCATACTGCTATTTTAACTATATGTAAGTGCATAATACGGATGTAATATCGAATTCCGATACTTTTACCACTGACTAAGACGTCTTACAAATGGGAACACTCTCCTACAAATATTTCTTATTCGTCTATTTTCAGTTTTATGCTTTCATTTAATGCAATTCGGGCATTGTTTTATACAATATAACATTAGAAACCTTATGGCACCCAACGGGGACATTACAGACATCGCTATTTAAATAAATATATTGAAGAGTTTGAAGATACCAAAGGGTAATTACAATCCGTATATCGATGAAGAACAGACAACACAATGACCAAAAATAAAAGATACAAAAGGACAAACAACAATCTAAAAAAACATGCATATAAACTAAATTTAAAGATCGAGTAACACGAACCCCATTAAATACCGGATGTTAACACAGGTGCTCCGGAAGGGTAGGCAGTTCCTGCTCTACTAGTGCAACCCGTCGTGTTAATCCAATTACAAGTAGAATGTTACACTTACCGAAATGAACTCCTAGAAAACGTTTATCCCATTCCGAAACAATCTGCAAAAATAATTATACATTATTTTGAATTTCTGTCCGTTATCATCTCAAGTTATATAATCCGACTAGGTACTGGTGACGGTTGTCAGGAATCAACACACTGATCTGCCAAGTACGTCCCTGGGTGTCGGATAAGATTGTCCGATTATAATACGGAAAATCTTATCATGGGCCATAGTGGATACTGTGTCCACGTTAAAGCCCATGTCTTAAACGAAACACGTAAGCAATTCAATTCTTTCACTAAATAACTAAAACAGGGAATCTTAAATAACATTGATTCCAGAAAAGACTTCTCGGTGTATTTACAGTAATGCAATTTAAGCAGATATACAATTGACACAACGACGTTGCAATAAGTATGCATTTAATAAAACTATGTAGGAATTGTTTTTAGTTAAATATTCCTTACAAAAAACAAAAAAAAAGGAAAAAGAAATATTTAATTAAATGTTGAAAAACGAGTTGTTGGGTAGACCTGTCGCTGCACTCGGAAAGATTGTACAAATTCCTACCCAACAGCCGTTTCTTTTAGCTCTTACTAATGCGTATTTAGCAGTGCGGTAACAAGTACCAATTATATAGTCACTTGTTTGACCCGAGCGGTGCTCAAACTGACGATCTACCGCACACGAGGAAACCAAGCCTAATAATTACTTCCCCGGTCTTGGGTACGATCGCCAGTCGAATCACAGCAACGATTAAAATTGGTATTTGCTGCTCGCTAAGCACGCCTCATTCATGCATTCAGGAGTTAGATCGAAGACTGGTTGGTGTTGAATCAGGAAAACGGTAAGATAAAAATCAAACTAATCGTATATGTCTCGTACAAAGCGGATATCATCATCATCATCTTTCGAATGCAATTTGCGCCGTGATATAACTGAAATATTGGTCACTTGGTGTTAAACAACAAGCATTCACTCACTCACTCACTCACTCAAAGGATTGGGAAACAAAATAATATACATGTCTTTGGGAGCAAGAAAACCAATGGATAACAAAAATCAGATACGTTTCCTATGCCCGAGGGAGGAGAGGGTGGCTCGGACATTGTTTGTGTCTGTTGGGTGTAAGAATGACAGTTCTATCGTAAGATAATTTTACACAGCATGACAATTCGTACCTTACATAAAATGTACCAAGTCATAAACATCTGAATATCTTAGACGCATTTCCCACAAAAACGTGTTTATCTTAAATAAATCTAATTATCTCTTAAACATTTGCAATGTTATATGCATTGGGAATAGTTGTAATTACCACACAAATTGTACAACAATCGAAGATCTTAATTACCAAAACGTGCAAGTTTCGTTGTTTTGTTTTAGAACGGTTTTAAAAATCGTTAACAATGTAATTTTCTTCCGAGTGTTTCGTAGAAAATATTTTTTTTAATTGACCTGTTTATTTTAAAAGGAAACATCGTTATTTCATAAAAACAAGATCATTTGGGGTCAATCATACAACATATTTATACACTTAACGTGATAACAACTTGGTTTCATATTCCTATAGGCACTATTACAATAGCTAAATTAATTAACTTTGTATATTCATCCGTGATGTTTTTTGCTTGATATATCTTTTATATTTCACAGACATTAGATATCAAAACATTACTGATTAATTTCTAACGCAAGTCTTGTGTAAGAATATTTAAAAAAATCGAAATTAGATTGTAATAAATAGTTAACTATAACAAAAATATGTTGGGGTTGCTTTTAATTTTTGTTTTTTTTATTTTGGTTTGCATATTTTTTATCTTTCTTTCTTGTTTGTTTTGTTTTTTGTTTTATTTCTCTCTATTTGCATTTCTTATATTACTTGTGTAATAAAAATGGGGATTCTAAAAAGTAATAAACAGACATTTTACGAAGGTCTATAATAAGGGTTTTCNTAACTATAACAAAAATATGTTGGGGTTGCTTTTAATTTTTGTTTTTTTTATTTTGGTTTGCATATTTTTTATCTTTCTTTCTTGTTTGTTTTGTTTTTTTGTTTTATTTCTCTCTATTTGCATTTCTTATATTACTTGTGTAATAAAAATGGGGATTCTAAAAAGTAATAAACAGACATTTTACGAAGGTCTATAATAAGGGTTTTCTGTGAAGTATGTTTTCTACTTATTGATTTTACTTACTTATATCTTGTACATCAGGTGTTCAAATAAATAGTTTTTATGTTACTATAATGGAAAACGTATATAACCATCTGGGGGTCAATAAAACAGTTATTCAATCATCTATAATTCAAAATATATTTGCAGAAATTGATTGCTCTGTTGCCGACAAGACTATCTTTACTCTCCAAAAATGGCCAAATCTAATTATAATTAAAATTATCCAATTCCTTTCGTATATCTTTACTTTCGAATTTATTGCATGATAATGTTCTATTGTAGCTTCATCGTCAATATAAAATGACGAATTTAAATGCAATATTAAGACAGATGACGTCATTGCGATATATGCCAATCTATATTCAATAATGTTATTGTAGTCTTAATCGAATTTATGCTTAACATCAGTTTTACTACAAAAGGGTACGCCGTGAACAGCATGTTATCATCACTGCAAGTTGACATCGTACAAAGACTTCCTAGTATACTCTAGTTTTACTGATTATTGTGCAACAAATGGTATAATATCTTTGCATACATAAAAGAGTCAAAGGGGAATGAATTTAAATTTTAGGCGTTTGTTTCAGTTGACCCTCTCGAACCTGAAAAAAAGTCAGATCTACAACATATCTGTAGAAACATTTTAGACATTTCTTGGGAATTCAATATGGGAAAAAATCGCATACATATAAAAATCAAAAGTAGTAATCTTGGGAGTTGGTTCATTTTGACTGACTCTGACCCTTTTTATCTCCAAAAATAAAAGAGCTAGAACACATCTGTTTTGACAACTAGAGACAGGAAATAGCAAAGTTCGGTCGATACGTCACAAAATGCTAATGTTTATTCATAACTATGTCACGTGACTTCACCTCAGACAAACAAATCGATAAAATAAATGGCGTCTACTCAAGAATTCCAAAAAATAAATCTTTCTCCTGATGATGTACCTGGTGCATACATTAATATTGATGATTTTGAAAGTTGCTCAATTGTTCAGTTAAAGAGATGGTTGGAATGCAGGGAATACAGGAAATAAACCTCAGAGGTGAATAACCTCGAGACAACACCCCCTTCCATTGTCAACAATGTATTTACCTGGATCGATTCATTTGACATGTTAAATATGACAGAAGGTGACACTATCGTAAAGCGTGATTGGCAGATTATAGAGAAAGACGTCTGTCATCGTATTCAAATGACAATTTTGTTATTAATGGCTAATAAGTAATATTAAACGAAAAGTAACGATATAAACAACGTTTTCCTTTGTTTTCAATACGGGATTATTTTTTTTATATCGAGTAGACTATTAAATCTCTCCGAACAAGTTACAAAATGATGATTAAGTCCAGATTTTCATTTAAATAACACTTAAAACTATGTAAAACGTAGATTATGGCTTCTTTTCGTCATGTCGATCTGCAAATCGCCGCGTTTGGGAAAAGAATAACAATGATAATATTTGCTCAAATATATCGTTTTAGACATTTTTTTTGTAATAAAGTACAGCAAATTATTATCAAAACTAGATTTTCATATAAATAACAATTAAAACTATGTAAATGGTATGTTATGGCTTCTTTTTCTCATGACGGTGTTGTGCAAATCGGCGCGATTGGGGAAAAAAAGAACAGTGTCCGTGATACTATTTGCTAGACTGTATCGTTTTTCTTAATTTGTTTTATATTATTTTTGCATTCAAAATGATTATTAAATGCATAATATTGTTATAAATAACACATAAAACAACACAAATAGTAGTTTTGGGTTGTTTTCTTTATTATTCTTCATTATTTTTCAACATTAGATCCACCGTTTGGGAAAGGAATAAAAAACACATCTTTCATACATTCACGATATCTGTATCTGGTATATCGCTTTTACATGTTCCCAACAACGCTTAACACCCTGGGATTGGTGTTTCTCTTTTGTATGTTCCATTTTATTACCGAAATCTTTGTTTATAATATCAGTGTTATCGTGCTTCCGTTCACATTTGTTTGCATGACATCCGGGCATTTAAACAATGACATCATTCTAAATATAAATAGCTGAGCTAATAATAGCTCGACCGAACTTTGCTATTGCATAAGTGATCTACAGACAAAAAAACTTTATTAAAATCGGACAGAAAAATACGGAGTCTAAGTTTTGAGTGTTGACCCCATTATATCATAAAACAGTATACTACAAAATGTACATAAATATCATACACATGTTAGACATCAGAGGTAAACTAGAATGTTTTCACAGAGACTAGATCTGATATAAGAACAACTCCATTGACGTAACAGTTCAGACAATTAATATATCAATTTTAACAAAGTCTATAAGTTAAATCGTAATATGATAATGGGTGTTACCTAACTTGGGACGAAGTCCAATATTTTTTTTTAAACAATATTAACTCGGATATATGGACCTATAATATTTTTTCAAAGTAGACCAAGGGTGGATCCAGATTTTCTTAAAAGAGGGGGCAAATAGGGGGACCCAAATCTTCCGTCGTTTTTTAAGTCCCGATCTAGGTACGAAACGACCAGGTTACGAAACGTCCGCATTCGATTTTCTGCACAGATTTAACCATGTATTGACTTCCGGTATGTCATTTCCGGTGAATGAAAATTTAGTCATTAGTATATAGAAAATAATTGCTATTTCTACCATAGTTGGGACTTCGTCCCATAATATGATAATAGGTGTTACCTAACTTGGGACGAAGTCCAATATTTTTTGTAAACAATATTAACTCGGATATATGGACCTAAAATATTTTTTCAAAGTAAACCGAGGGTGGGTCCAGATTTTCTTAAAGAGGGGGCAAATAGGGGGACCCAGACCCAAATCCTCCGTCGTTTTTTAAGTCCCGATGTAGGTACGAAACGACCAGGTTACGAAACGTCCGCATCCGATTTTCTGCACAGATTTAACCATGTATTGACTTCCGGTATGTCATTTCCGGTGCATGAAAATTTAGTCATTAGTATATAGAAAAAAATTGCTATTTCTACCATAGTTGGGACTTCGTCCCATATTAAGTGTGAAACGCTCATTATTTTACTTTTAAGTAATACTAGCCATGCTTTTCATACATACCGGTTGTGGATGGCACTGGTGGAAACGTATGGTACCCGTAACAAGAAATACCAACGATAGAAACACAAACATACAAACAAGTATGACAACCAGCAGACTCCTTTTGTTTTGACATGATCTGGGTTTCTGCATTCGGATAGCAGGAACATACTTCCGAGTGATAGTCAGGGAATTATAGGTATCACTATCATTTTCCGGAAGTTCAGACTCAGTTGACAACATTGGAACTATGTCTGATCGTTCCACTTTATCCGCACTATGAACCGTGACATTACCATTCCGCTCTTCTTGAAGATGTTGATCTTTTTGTGACATTCCGCTTTCAGTCGTTTTCCATCTTAATCGTAGAATTGAGTCACCATAGAGCTAAAGTTTTAAACTCCTAAAAAATGACACAAAGACAATTAATGATTTCTTCTTTACATTTATCACTAATGTACAGTAAATATTCTGAACACCTTGTCACTGATATCAGATTACACTTGGTATATTTATAATATGATAATAGGTGTTACCTAACTTGGGACGAAGTCCAATATTTTTTTTTAAACAATATTAACTCGGATATATGGACCTATAATATTTTTTCAAAGTAGACCGAGAGTGGATCCAGATTTTGTTTAAAGAGGGGGAAAATAGGGGGACCCAGACCCAAATCTTCCGTCGTTTTTTAAGTCCCGATCTAGGTACGAAACGACCAGGTTACGAAACGTCCGCATCCGATTTTCTGCACAGATTTAACCATGTATTGACTTCCGGTATGTCATTTCCGGTGCATGAAAATTTAGTCATTAGTATATAGAAAAAAATTGCTATTTCTACCATAGTTAGGACTTCGTCCCATATAAATAATTTGCATTAGTACTTGCTTGTTTTCCAGATGTTCCTTTGGATTCGGGTTTTACAGTTGATTGAACATTGTACATAGTATGTACACGCTGTAGTCAAAAACTACTTGTACATGGATAATATGAACATGTCATTTACGCTTGACGTTCAATGCTATATTGACCAATGAACTACAGCTTATATGAAACAAAGCACCACGAACGGAATTCCAACTCGGCATCTTCACGTCTACTCGAATGCAATCAATTTATTCACAATATCAACCATCCTCACTTGACATGGCCATTGATACTTATGAAACTCAGATACCAGACACATTGTGTAGGCGAATAAAAGGATGAAGATACCACGTCTTAACGACTTGGGAACGTAATGGGAAAGCTGTCAAAAAGATACGTCAATAGATGCTATGGACTAAGCTTACACAATAACACGATGATATATGTGTACAATAATACAATACCATCAAATGACTTAATCACAATGCAAATGTCCTAACCACAGATAGAGAAACAACATATGCCATCACAATCGAAAACCAAGTTCATCAAAGGCAGCAGACATTTCACTTGATAAATATGACACCCATCAGACAAGTAAATCAACACAGAACAAAAAATACAACTGTAACAGTAGTCAGAGAACAAACACAGAAAACTCAAAAATAAGCACCCCTACCCCATACTCTAAAAACAGAGCAAACTCGGGTTCTCTTGCTTCACTCGTAACATCTATCCTGGTACTGTTAAACGACATGGCTATAATTTATAGTACATTCAGGAGTGTTTAAATTAGACCGAGACTGATACAGAAGGAAACATGATATCGCCTTTCCTAGATGCAGAGTGTCGATTATCAGCTAATCGTGTTTTTGAAACATTTACCAAGATCAATACCACTTAAAACATTTGATTTGATAGTGGTAATATAATATAGCAGATGAACCCAATTACTATGTAATAAATATATTAAAGTCAACAAACAACACTATTAACAAGGATCATAACATGGGGGGAGTGGGGTGTGGCTTGATATTTTAAACAAAGAGGATCGTACATCAACAGTACAACAGACACTTCTAAATGATATAGATTATCGAAGAAGCGACATGATTTTACTAGCATTTTCTTTATAACTATATTTCCTATTTAATTTTGGCCATGAAGTATTAAAAAACAGTCCACATGTACTGGGTTTGCTTGTGGCAATATTTTTAGGTAAATATAGTTAACCACAGTATAACACCTTTAACTTGACAACTGTCATAGCATGGTCAGCTTGCTCAATTTTTGTCATTTGTATACATGCAGGGGCTAGGTGTAGAAATATGGTGTTCAACACTACTTCATATCGTGGCAGTCAGTTTTATTGGGAAGGGGGGTGTGAAACCGTAGTATGTCCCAGGAGAAAACTGCCATTCTGCCGCAAGTCACTGCCAACCGTTATCATATAATGTTGTATCGAGTACACCTATCCATGATCGGAATTCAAACTCACACTTTTAGTGGTGATATGCATTGGTTACAGATATAGGTGTAAATCCACCTACAGTACGATCACTACCATGACTACCCCCGTGTATTTGCATGAATGATGAACTATTTGTATTGTCATGGCATCCTGCATGAGTTCTTGTCCCATTATAGTGACCTCGTAACACCGTATGATAAATATTTTGTATATATTGTTTCCTGCAGTTCATATTCATCAATAGATTGATCAATACTTACTATGATGTACTTAATTATTATACAAAAATCATGATTGCTGTGTACTTTTTACAATGAATGAAAGTAAATAATTTGACCAATATGTTCAATTGTCCCGTAAATAAATGCATTCACTTATAATGTCGTAATAACAGTTCCAAAATGCTGACTAAATATTGATATGTCAATGTTAAACAAAGAGTTATATATATTCCTACATTTATATCGCAATGGTCAAGTGGTGTAATGGTTAGCGTGTTTGTCTCGAGTGCAGTAGATTGTGGTTTCGAGCCTCGTTCGAGTCAAACTAAAGATACTATAACATTGGTATTTGCTCTTTCTCCCCTATGCACGCAGCATGGTACATGATATATATATTTCAGAAAGAACATATGATATCTCTCTAGCTTTATGTGTAGGTTTCATAGTTACTATTAGCGCATGTATGATTTCTACATTTCATGAAGTAAATGTTCATATTTAAGGATGCAATGCAGTTCAATAGTATTGCAACGGATTTTGATTAATTTCTGAATCCCACAATAAAACCAAACATGCTTGAAGGGTGAACATGTATTAAGCGAAACCCTCTCATAAAATACCATCCTTTTCAATAACATTTACAGTACATTCAATATAAATTGTTGATTTTTATTAAGAACTACATCCGTTACGAATCCTTTATTCGACTCTCCCTTGAGTGGTCTGAGAAGATACATTTGACGGAAATCTATGCAAATTGCATGACAACGATTGAACTTGACAATATACATTATTGAATATTGAAGTTGACCAGAAATGTGTGATTTATCATAAATAATTTAATATGCAGTTTTCTTTATTTAGTAGTCCGTGTTTATATTGGATAATCTCATAAAAGTTCAATATATGCTATCATGTTTTATCTTAGACTGTTTATATTGGATAATCTCATAAAAGTTCAATATATGTTATCATGTTTTATCTTAGACTGTTTATATTGGATAATCTCACAAAAGTTCAATATATGCTATCATGTTTTATCTTAGACTGTTTCAAATTCCCAAACTGGGAAATATAGGAAGCCACAACACGAACCACTTCTCTAACAAAACTGAAACTCGCAAAATCATAAAGGACACACAGAGAAACCAATGGACATACGTACCCTGATTTTGTTTTGATAATATGTATACATACAGTTGTTTTATGTGTAACATTAATAAAAAAAATTCGAATAATGTAATTTAACGCATATGAAAATTTGACGTATCCCAGTGTAACGCGATCTATTTCATAAAAACTCACCGACAGTACCTGTATTTCTAGGTTGTACATGAACTGCGTTGTTTGAATCGAGGGAAGAAACATAACTTGGGTAATGGCTATATAGATTATCTTTCTGCTACCAATAGATTATGATATTCTCCACTCGAGATAGTAAAATTTGAAAATTTAGGTACCGGTGGATTAAGATATTTCTCCACTGAACATAGTTAAAATTTAAAAAGTTAACTATTGAGAGTGGATAAATGTCGCAATTTACTATTAGCAGAAGAAGAATATGTTTTTCCTATTCACAAAATGTCAAAACTATTTTTAAATTGTTAATGTCTGTCGTTATTGACCATCTAATGGAAATTTGCAAGAATTCTCAAGCAGAAATTGAACAACTGTGGTGATTACAAATATTACGAAAACACGCTAAGAAGAGGAGAAATAAATTGCTTGGTCAATAATAAGGTGCTACCAATGGAGATTTATATTGTGTCCAATTATCGTTAAATATCTCATTTCCTTTCTATCACACGGCCATTTGCTTTATTAAATTTATCGTCAAGTGGAATGTTTCCTTTATGTACAATTATTTCATACCGCTTTTAATCAGATCCCTGGGCGGTGCACGGAATTAAAACCTTAACAGAGTTCAGATCTAGTACCGATAGCGTGCATATATAGCCTCATCTGTGGTGTGGTTATATAACACGAATGGATAATTAAGTTCTACAATTCCTGGCAAAAGTGATGCGTTTAATTTCCATTATAAACTTCCAATATTTCTACGTAATAATCTCCCTAACACTCATGCATGTAGAGTCAACGTTTCAATTGACACCCTTTTCTAGAGCTGCACTTTGCAACTACCTATGAGGTCAGCGCATATCCCTACGTACTACAGATGTGAGTTCGAATCCCACTCAGGCGAGGTGTGCTCGATACAACATTATGTGATAAAGTTTGTCAGGGACTTGCGGCATGCCGGTGGGTTTCTCCGAGTGCTTCGGTTTCCTCCACCAATAAAACTGACTGACACGATATAGTTGAACTATTGTTGCACGTGGCGTTAAATACCATACACCCAACCCATAAGACCCTCTTAAGGGTGTATGCTATTCTTATGAATTTAGTCCATCATTACGAGATTGCCTTTGTCAAGATAAATAAAATATCGTCGGGCACCCACAGTACCGATATTGTCACTCCCACATGGCCAGCTTACGTAGATTTGTTTTATAATATATCAACAGGGCCGGCCTGAGGAAGTGCGAGGCCCAATTGCTGTAAAACCTGCCGTCTGTTGTGTGTACTTGAACAGCCAAGAGTAGACGCGCGGCCCAGTTGGGAGAAATGGGTCCAATTGGAATAAGATCGCCCCTGTATATCAATCTGATGGTTGTTTGTCATTGTGGCTTACCACGTGATATAATATAAGATGGATTTTAATATAAAAGTATATTGGAAATCAGGCATTGAATCGTGGTATAACAGTTCATGGAAATGAAAAGCTATTCACAATTTCTTTGTAATTTTATGGTTGACGTATTTATAATGTAACTTCGTTTAATAGCTATACAGTATTGATTATCGATGAATATTTTATAAAGTAAGAAAAAGAAATAATACACGAGATCCATTAGCCGACATTAAAGTTTAAACTAGACCAGCAGCATTTGATATATACTTGGGAAAATTATAGCTGATATAACAATCAGTTTCAAATAGTATTAATAAATGGTGTCAGATTCCTCGAAGATACACATGAAAAAAAAAACATCTTGAAACGTTATGTGAAGATGTTTGTATCATCTCAATGGATACGTATCTCATATTTAAAAACATACACAACATACACGATTTAGCTGAATATTAACGCTGTTTTTATCAAACCTCTAAAGATTCATTAATATTTCCAGACTCAATGCACATTTCTGTTTCATTGTCAACAAAACCACATGTATTCTGTTATGCTTTGTACAAATGATATTTGTTTACTTTATATACGTAATTTATATTCTATTTTCCTTTTCCCTATACACAAATGTTATAATAGATAAAAGAAAAAAATATCAGTTCAATAATCAACTTACCCGTTTTCCAATTAATTAGTAGTTTCGTTTTCAGCCAGTAATCGATATCAGGTGTAGAATTTCCAGTTATATCTTATCTCTTTGTCTACCTTTTAAAGGTATATTGTACACACTCGTTCGTTTCTGAAAGCTTAATGCAAACAAAATCAATATCCTTCCTTTAATTATCTCGCATCGTAAATTCGTTAGCTGGCCATTTTCATCATTTTAACAGTAACTTATAAGGAGTCTTGAATTAAAATCTGTTCTAACCTTTCCCATGTAGAAGAAGCCTTGTTAGATTTCACATCATTAAATCTGTGATGGAAACGTGATAATTTGAGTACAACGGTATTGAAAGAGACGCATCTTAATGAAGAATGATTTCTGGACAGAAAAAATAGCTTACTGATTCTTTTTTTCTACCACATCACTATATTTCAGTACGATGAACACTTTACTTCAAGCGGAAAAACAACTTAATCCTCATTAGCATGCATGCATTGATTACGTCGAAGTCATCTTCTATCAGATCGGATGCCCCATCAAGCATAAACATCAACAATTAAAAAAAAATAACGGACACAAGTTGTTATTGTTAGTTATAATCTTCCAATCATGATATACTCTTCAATTATTAACAGAAGTTAATTTTGTTGTATTTAACTTGAGGCAAAATGTGTCTGCAGTTTTACTATAAGTAAATAAGAAACGAACACATTGCAAAGTATAATGAAATTCTAGCCTTTAATGACAATTTTTTTTCTCGCAGAATATGGCGAAACACATTTTATCATTTGTTAGACAAATTCAAATATGTTTTTGACACAGTTAATAAATGTTTTACTACTAATTCGTGTCAATTTAAAACAGCTTATTTAAAATTCAAATATTGTTATTCCGTCTTTTCGTAATATTTTTTTTCTATGCCGATTATCGTTAGATGCCTTTCCACAAAACCGCATCGGTGGTGTAATGGTTAGCGTGCTCGGCTCGGGAGCGGTAGATCATATTCAACTATTACGGTCATAATTAGGTTCGATAACTCTGTAATTACTTTTCGACTGGTACCTATATTTTCTCTGGAACTATGCAACATACCAGTCATAATCAGGTTCGATTACTAGAATCTGTAATTTAAATTTACATAATTGCAAGAAAAAAATATCTGTAATCCAGAAAAATTTCAAGGACAGTATCAAGCCAAGTGTTAAAAATTACAAACAAGCGTTATATTTTAGGCGTGTCCACAAAGTGGCTAAAGAGGAAAATGCACACTCTTGACATGAAATATTTTTAATCAGGTGGAATATTTTTAAAGAATCGTGAATAAATGAGTGAAATAGATGATATAATCTGTCAAATCCGTGTACTATTAAACATGAACACTATTTCCGGTGAGCTCCGCCATGTTGGATTTTTCTTGTTCGATCTTAAAAATTTTGTCATTTTCAAATAAAATTGGAAGTAATAAGAACACAAATTAAACTGGTAGGAACTCGATTTTCGGAAAGAATCATTATTCAGCTTCTACAGGATATCAGGATATTTTTTGTCATATTAATTTTATTGATCGAATTTGACACATTTCGAACGACTGAATTTACAAATTACCGTAAATTAATAGGGATTGTACATGATTTATCGATGTTTTTATGCACTTTTTAAAAAATAATTTGGAAGTATTTTCTCGTTAAATTAATTAAACTGATACAAATAACATTTTCTTATCGATAAACATTTCAAGATTATGTGGATATCAGCATAATTTTTAAATATTGAGCAGAATTTTTTTAAATAGCGATTTAAAGTTCAATCACCGTGCATTCTTTGTTAAGTTTGTACGTTGTTGCCAAAAAATTGATGAACTTCAAACGTCTAGGGACGAGACAGGATGTAAAATTAAACTGATATAAAAGTAACAATTCCACATTTCCACATGTCAACTACTTGCAGGAAGATGCAAAACTATCAATTATTTACCAGGAATCGTGGAATTTTCAATTAAAGTACCTAGTGGTCGAGGCATTTTACATACACATAACGGTAAAATCGAGGGAAAAAGTATTGATTTTACGAAAGTCCAGGGACGTAATTTCCCATCGATTTAAACTGAAAAGATTATTATTTATCGATCAGGTAACTATTACTGATTATCGAGAAAGATGCAAAGTAATCTTAAATTGTGTATTTTACAAGAAATTGTCAATTTTCTAGCGCCTCCCGTAGCTCTCAAGGTTAAAATTTTAGTGTATAGTTGACCGGAAGTCACGTCACAAAAGTCACGTGATGTCGCTAATAGTTCGATATGCATGGGTTCGAGCCACGATCGGGTCAAACAAAAGACTTTAAAATGGATATTTGTTGCTTCTCCGTTAAGCACGCATCATTAAGGAGAAAGAGCAAAGACTGGTTGGCTCGGAATCAGGATAATGTGTCCGAGTGGGACTACATGTCTATCCGCGGACTGTTGTTTCAGTGAGCGAGCACTATAAAAATCAAAATAAGCGCGTTGGTCTTGTACAAAGTGGACCTCGTCATCATTTCATTCAAAATTAATTTGTCTCGCCATGACATAGCTGAAAAATTCACTCCTTTTCACAAGAACGATAACTCGCATAGATGAAATTGTATATGCAGAAAAATGACATTGTGGTCGTTTGCTTGATTTGAAAACAATAAATATTGATAGCATTGTAGTGAGCCTATATGAGGAAATTTAGATTGCCACAGAAAAACGTGGATGCAATGTATATCGGATAGAGTTGGTGAAATGGCTTTGTAACATGGATTTATTGGTGGAGAAAACCGGAGTACCCGGAGAAAACCACCGACCTGCCGCAAGTCACTGATATTTTTTTTTATCAAATAATGTTGTATCGAGTACAAATCGTTAGTGGGACTCGAACTCACAACGTTAATGGCGATAGGCACTGATTGCATAGGTAGTTGTAAATCTAACTACCATACGATCATAACCACAATGGCCCCTCCTTGTAACATTCCAACAACGACGAATTATTACATGTATACTTCATTATGAGCTGCTGCAAGTCGTCTTTTTGTTTTTGCCGCATTCTCCATATACGAGGCACTCTAACAATATAACGGTTCGTCCCTAGGGTTGTTGTATGTTTGATTTGTATGGCACAACTAGCTGACACCTTTCGAACGGGATGTATCCAACTGCGAAGAAGATATGTCATATCATATTCCTATATACATGTACTCACTGGATTCCTTGGAAATCGGACCCAAGGACTAACAAAATGGTGTTGTCTAAAGTAAAGGGGAATATAATGGATTTGGTCGGAAAATGCTGCCTTGCAATATGCTTTATTGACGATTCTCTTAGCAAACGTTTGTCCATTAGAATATACTGAAAGTTGGATTTTACGAGCAAGGAGAGCATGATGCAAAATTATCCATCGTTATTATTTGACTCTTCATACACAACCGACAAGCATACCTCTATCAAGGAAGTGCAGACACTGTCCTATGATTTCGACCCAGGGATTTCATGGGGCAATGCAATGTTTTGAATGTTGTTATTATCTACTGTTATCCTTTCATTTTTCTTGGTTTGCAGTAGTTAGTGATAGGTCGTTGTATTATTGGTACATGGTATGTGAAAGAACGGTAATCACTGTTAGGTTGTAATATCAGATAGATACCTTGTCTATAACGTGTACACGGTAAAATACTAGAATACCGATCGACAGTCGTATACCAATCTGATTAACACCAGATGTTATAATATACTCCGCTTCCCTAAGCATCTTACAAAACTCAATTAGAAGTCATGTTCAGATGAACTTTCGAATATGAATCTATTTTTTCAACCAATCAGAGAGTTTTATGTTTGTGACGCTATAATGAAAAAAAAAACACAGAAGGCGCTGTTAATATTTTATCAACGAAGCTTGCATTGGATTATCACGAGTGCATCTAGACATTGCCTGTTAGATGTTAGAGAGATACGGCGCCTGACACAAGCTCATTTCATTCATGCAGATAGGGTCATTAACGGGTCTGCATGCACAGATCAATGTTAGATTCAAGAAATTAATACAATGCACAAATGATGTGGTCTATTTGATGAATCGTATGTCAACAAACAAAACACATACCCGATTGTACAATGACATCAGTATAATTCATATAGATTGTTGGGAAATGAATCTAAAACAAAATATGTCCTTCTATGCACATGACAACAAGGAACACTGTAAGGTTTAATAATTCAATTCCAAATTAACGAGACTTCACGCCCACAGAGAATTTTACTTACATAATGTATACTTTTCTGTGTTTTAACGATCTTAACTCGTGTCATTTTGTTTTAATCTAACCGAAGACAGTTAGTGAATGGTTGCTATTTAACGCCAAGTGCCCATATTTCAGCTGTATCATGGCGAGAACAGTGGGTTGCATTTAGACTTTTATAGTGCTACGAAATTGAAATAACAATTCGTGGTATGAAATGGTGCTCCACTCTGATATATTATCCCTATGCCCAGCCAATATGCCTTTGCTCTTACTCTTAAATGCTGCGTGCTTAGCAGAGAGGCAGCACATACCAATTACATAGTCTCTGGTTTGACGCGAGAGGGGCTCCACTCCATTATCTACTGCACTCGAGGCGAGAATGTTTACCATTGCATTAACCATGTAGTCTCTTCGTAAAAATCGTATGCAAAGTCGCATTTCAATCACAAATAAACTTGTAGAATTGGTGCCCATAAAATACCTTGTACACGGACGTTGCTAGAGCCATTAAAGGTCTACATAATATTCGATGTTATAACAAATAGTGCATTTGACCTATCAACAATGCGATCATCTTGAGAAAAGGTGATTGACCAACTAATTATTCTTTGTTATTGTATACCATGCATATCAATTCCGGCTATAGGTGTACATGGTAAATCAAATGACTAATCTGTGGGTCAATTAAAGTTTACCAAGCTCGAATTTAATCTTTCTGAGATCAAGCTTTGAGTTTGCAAAATTTTACCACCTGTCAGTGTCCAGTATTTTAATTTTTTTCGTGTCTCATCTTCCTCTCCCTTCCCATGTTTCATATTTAGCTGTTTAACATTAAGTGCCTGATTATTTTTTTGCGGATCTTGTCAATCACTTTTCCACCTGATAGAGAGTTCACATGTCAAGAATATCAATGGGTCGTCTCACGAACTGGATACCTTAGTATATTTAACTATTATATTGACAATCAATGGCGATGTCATTCTATTTACAGTTGCATGTATGCTAGTAGTTTGACTAATTAGATTAAACTGAATTAGCAAGATGTTGTAGTCGCAAAGCGTTGCTTTCGAGAATAATTTGAGAGTCCCTCTATTTATTTTCGTGATTAAAGCTATTAAACATCCCATTCTTACAAAGCTTAACACAGTTTTGTTTTTTCAAACAAAATGGAATATCAATTTTATGCAAGAGCTTATTTTGAATTCACGGAGACAGCTGGAGTATATGTAAAAAGGGAGATGGGGTAATAACAATCTGAACCTGTGACAATAAATTGATAGACTATGGATGTTGTGCTCATTGTCAAGTAGTGATAATGTAGTCATGACTCACTTTTGAGTATTGCGTGACTCTCACCTAGGTTTGATTTATGACAAGGTCCAAGTATTTTACACGATCGATATCGGATGTAAGATATGCTAGACGACATATCAACGATTGTTTTGTGATATTTACATGGTTATCACCGGGTTACCTCTTTTGGAATGTCTTCACAGACACGCCGCTGGAATGAATGGGTCGACTTTTTTTTAGCTTTAAATTATATGACCGAGTCGTAAATGCTCTACTTCAAAATATGAATGGGTGGCGAGTCTTAATCTATGATATATCAATATGTCATACTTCTTTATTGCCAAGACAAATTCTTCTATTATTATTTTATAATCTAATATGATAAGGTCACAGACACTTGTTTCATATATACATTTTGTATATGTGTTTACTATCTACGTCCACCCGCAAAGAAAGGTGTATATTTTGGAATTCAGTCTAATATATTATTAGGTTACCAATAACTGAATAATATATTAATGGGCACAGTTTTCGTACTTCGATTGTAAATGAATGATCGGTGGGTAAACTCAGCGGAACCACCGTATCTAATTTCACCTTAAGTAACCCCTTCCCCTTGTTCGCTTCGAGTGTATATGTATTATTTATCTTTAATTGAAATGCAGTTGGACTCATTTCTACATATTCAGTTTAACCGTATCTACAGACATTCAGATACGAAAAATATATTTTAAAAAAGTTTATATGTAATTCTTCGATTTACAATACTTAATAGAAAAATAAAGGATATCAAATTAGTAGAATGCATTATGGTAGAATTGTTTTGGTTTTTTTTCGATGTAAAAATAAACTTAACAAATTATTTGTACATCAATTTGTACGAAGGTCTTTGTTTTTACTAAATGAAATGTTGATATTTTGATAATTACTTAAACGTGAAGCTAAAAGGCCAAACTCGTAAGTCTCAAGTATATGCATTATTCCTGTGAATTTTCAGAGCTAGAATTTGAACCGGATTAAACCAATGTTTTATTGAAGTTCGCGATTCTTCTGTCTCAATGTCAATTAAATGAAATTGATTCGAGTTATCTCGCTTTGTACGTGTTTCGTGAATTTGAAAGTATTGATCTATACGTAATAGTTATACACTGAGGCATAGCTGTTTCTGGATTAGAAACCAATAGGGCCGGAGGCCCGAGAGGTTTCTAATCCAGAAACACCGTATACCGAAGTGTATAACTAACTTACTCCCCAGGTTATTCTAAATATACGAACTATTCATTACAGAGTGTCATAGAAAACAAAAACAATAAATACAGAAACATTTAATTCCATAAAACGATACATTTTTGTGGTTTCCCCATTGGGTACCCCTTCTTTAAAGATAGATTGAAGGTCTGAGTTGTATTTAAGGATTAAACAGATTGATTGGTTAATAATGAAAGATAATGCTGAATACTAGTTATTCAATATTCTTTACAACATGATCTTTAGGAATGATAGACGTGTTATATTGAACTGAACTGTTTGTAGAAAATGGATATTAACCAAAACACCATATTGTCACAAAATATATTTACACCCCATGTCTATTGTTAAACCATACGCTTTCTATCTCTGAAACTGCCTTTCTATGAATTACTTTATTGTTATAAGAACAATAGCCTGTGTTCACATGGTGTGACGACAGGGGTTTCTGGAAACCCTTGTCTTCACACCCTATGAGCACGGCCTATTGTGCCTACAACAATGAAGTAATCAATTACCACTCAGCTGAAGATAACACGAAAACTGGATATTGAAAAACTGAAAAAGAAAACATAAAGATCTTGTTAATGAAGTATAGTCTGAAAAAAATCCAACCAATCGTTAAAAAAAAACTAAATAATAATAAATAATCAGGAAAAAACTTGGTCGGGAAAGCAAATGTAAAAGGAAAATACATTATATGTTGGCACCCTTTCAAAAGTTTATCATTTGTGGATCTAGTGGGGGGTTCTCCCCCTTTTTTCGGAAAATTTATTAAAATTTGGTGAAAATTGTCGAAAATGAGACTGTTATTACCTGTTTTTTTATTCTGAAACCCCTTTTTAATTTGTCTGGATCCAAGCCTTTGAAAAAACAAAACAAAACAAAAAACATTGACCTGTTAAATGCGCACTTAAAACTGAACAGTTTATTGGTAGAAAAATACTTTGTCATATTCAACATATATTCTTACTTACTTTATTTAGCAGTTCTGCGTAATATTTGTGACAATATGGTTAATATTCATTTTCTACAAAAAGTTCAGTTTAATATAACACGTCTATCATTCCTGAAGATCAAATGAATGCAGGTACATATCGAATAACATCTCTCATTATTAACCAATCAATCTGTTTAATTCTTAATACAACTCAGTCGTTCAATCTATCTTTATAGAAGAGGTACCCAATGGGGAAACCACAAAAATGTATCGATTTATGAAATTTAATGTTTCTGTGTTTATTGTTTTTGTTTTTTATGACCTTTTGTAATGAATATTTCGTGTATTTAGAATAACATGGGGAGTAAGTTAGTTATACATTTCGGTGTGCGGTGTTTCTGAATTAGAAACACCTATACCTCAGTGTATAACTATTACATATAGCATTCATAGTAAAGGTACGCGGATAGTAAATTACAACGTTTGATCATATTTTATTGATAAAATGTCCGATTCCTGTGGTCATGGTCATGCCCATCGACATTTAAGTTAGACTTATCAAATTTAACCACATCTGTGTATTTAAAGACCATTTGTTGTAAATTGGGAAGATTAGAGGCCAATGCTATCTTACGAGTTTTATCCTTAATGTTCTTAGCGCAGCGAAATCTGCCAAATTGACCGAACTGCCACATTGCACTGAATGAAGAAACTCGGTCAACCGCCACTCGGAGTAAAAGGAGCTGCGCAAAGTTGTGTCAATTACTCAACGAACCGTGCATATACACTCCTTACTCTTTATTTTATCTGGGAAAATAAGTCCCCCTCTTGACTTGTCACAAATGTTTCGAGTCCTCACTGAATATTATTTTTAAAATGTTATTTCCAAGTTGTGTATTGATTGATTGATTGGTGCTTAAGGCCAATTTTAACAGTATGTCAGCAATATCGTGGCGTGAACAAATCACGTTAACTGAAGACACCTAGAGAGCATTTGTAATAAAACTTACTTGTTTATAAAACAAACCGGTTAGATGTACAAATAAAAGAAATATTAAAAAGATAAAACCATATATTCATATTTTTATATATAAATTAATTTATTTTACAAATTTTCAAATTGTTGACATTGTAGAATGTCTGACAAACGTCAGCAACATCTACGCAGTCGATTAAAACATGTTTCAATGAATAATTGGAATTACACGGAATACATTCCAGTCGTTCTCTATTATTTAACAAATAATTATGAGTAATTCTACCATGATCTATACGACATCTGGTCAAGACTACTTGTTCTTTCCAATTTTGACCGTAAGAACAAGGCGTCTGACCAACTAGGGAATGTATTTCGTGCAATTTGCTATAAATTTGCTGGTCCCAACTGTCTTGCCAGCGTTTTAAAATATATTTCATAATAGAAGGCTTAAAATCAGTATATGGAATAGAACAATTGGATATAGGATCATCAAGTGCGTCATTGGCTTCCTGGTCGAGTCAGTACAATAAGCAATAAGTCTTAGACAATAAGAAATTATAAGAACAATCATGACATATACCGATGCAAAGACCATACATATAAATAAAGAAATATAATTAAACGTTAGAGAGAACCGAAGGACCAATCACACATGGACAATCCTGAGACAATGGCAACATAGGGTACACAAGACACAAGACGAAGACAAACAAACAGACAAACAAACAAACAAACAAAACACACACAGAGAAAACTAAAAAGATTAACAACACAGACCTATAGAAAAAATAATATTAAGAATTGCTCAAAAACACTTAACTCTGCTCACAAAAATGAACATTTCGTCTTGTAATGAATCTATCCATCACCGCGGCATGCTCTTATTTCTTCAGAAGATTATATAAACAATGGGCCTTCGTGGTCGTGATCGCATGGTAGTTGGATGTACATGAACATGTGCATTCAGTACCTATCACCACTAACATTGTGAGTTCGAATCCATATCATGGCGAGGTGTACTCGATACAAATTTATGTGAAAAAGTTTATCAGTGAATTGTGGCAGGTTGGTGGGTTTTTTTCTGAGTATTCAAGATTCCTCCATCAATAAAACTTACGGTCACGATATAGCTGAAATATTGTTGAAAGTGGCGTTAATTACCATAAACCCTATAAGGAAATCGTCAGAAGTATAATGATGGACAAAGCATTTCTCAGCTTTCTATTCAACTTCCAGGATTGCTGTTTTTAATTTTCAGACATACACTAATTAGGTTGTTGTCTTATATCATTTCTCATTGTTTCGCAAATTAAGTCCTAACGTTTAATATAATGGTATGCATTTTTATTTTTCGCAGTATAACAGTTCGCTCTACCTGTCCGAGCCTTCCCAAACAATATTTGGTAGTCGTGATATAATTTCTGAAAGTGAGTAAGTGAGAGATTGTTGTTTATAGAAACATGAGCAGTTTTCAGCTATATCATGGTGAAATAAGCTACATTCGATGAGATGATAATAACGTACGCTTAGCTGGATTTTTAACGTACTAGCTCATTGATACAACAGTCCGAGGGTACACATGGCGCTTTATTCGGATACATTATCCTGATTTTGAGCTCACTACTGTTTACTGCTTCTCCTTAATGCTGCGTACTTAGTGGAGAAGAAACAAACGCCAATTTCATAGTCTTTGGGTTTGGTTTAACCTGACCGTAGCTCGAACTCACGATCTACAGCACTTGAGGGGAACTCTCCAACCATTACTTTCTGAAAGTGATAATAATCGGGTCCATCAAAACACCCCCCACCCCCCAGTTGTTTATAGGCAGCCCATGTATTATATGTGTTCTTTGATTTCATTGTATATAGTGGTGTCCTGTACGACTTATATGTGAGTGTAGGAGTAACATGGCGGGTGTCTTATCAGAAGCAGGAACTGTTTACACTTCCCGAACAACTGGATCCACCACCGGTTATATGATGGGATCCGTGTTGCTCTTCCTTATGGTTTTCTGTGGTGTGTGATTTTTATTTTGTTTACCCGTGCCTTGTGTGTCCAATGTTGCCAGTGTCTCTGGATTGGCAATTCTTGATTGCCCCTCCGGTTTTCTATAATGTGTATTTAATACATTACCCAACTTTTATATCAAGGCAATGATCACTGTACATTACATACATGTAATCGAAATTTTACGAGCAATTGCTTGTAAGTGTACATGTAGTTATTATATTGTAAAGACATTTCGTGGTCGGTTTTAATCTTTGGCTAAACATGCGAAATTTTAGAAGTTTATGGTTGTTTCTTAATATTTATCAAAACTTTTTATCTAAACTGGAATGCAATAAGAATAGAAGTAATTTATTTTCATAAATATTTGTTTTTCATCAATTATTTGACGAATGCAGAAAGTTATAGATTATATCATTGAAATTCGTAGAAAGAGTAATATAAGCGCCATCACAAACAAAACAAATAATATGTAATTCAAACCTGACATTCTTGTATTATGTAAATCATATACCTTATTTATTGCTCTGAGCTTTTATGAAAAGAATGTTCACTATAGAAAGGAATACATTAACAATAGAACATAATTATCATCAGAAATGTTTTTTTTTTTTTTTTTTATAAATTAGTTGAATAATAACATGATCGCCAAAATAAACCAAAAGGTATAAACATGATCGCCAAAATAAACCAAAACGCATAAACATGATCGCCAAAATAAACCAAAAGGCATAAACATGATCGCCAAAATCGACTAACGTCACCTATACCTGAGGCAAGGGAGCCTTAGTTTTAATAATAATTACATTATTTAGGGAATTTTAGTAAGAAACATATCTTATAAACTATGTCAGTGCATAAACACTGACTACTGGACGGATAGTTCACCAGCAGAGGTATCGACCCAGTGATAATAATAGAAATGTAGATATTAAATTTACAAGTGCCTTTCTTATTAATAGAGAGGTTGATGTTGCTTACTTGTACTGATACTTGTACCAGAACTGGTACCTACACATACACGTATAAACTTGTAATGATTTCACTTCAGATAATGCAGTCCAAAGTGTACGAGTACGTGTAACCTAAAGGTACACGCTGGACGTGACAAAAACGTTCTTGAGACTTTACTTGATACGTGTACGAATGTAAAATACAAGCTCGCGATGAAGATTGCTCTTGGAACTCCTGGTCTTCGGGGCAATAGAAATGATGACGATTTACTTTTGGTGTTATCAAGCGTACCAAATAATCCATCAAATATCTACAGAAACTGTCTTAATATATATATATATATATATATATCAAACTTTAACAAGTGAGCACTGCAAATGACAAGGTGCGGTAAGGACCGATATTTATCTCAGTAACCCCGGACTCTCTCCAATTTAGCATGGAAATAAATTATCCTCTGGGATATGTACGTGTTACAGAAATGAAAAGTAGCTGTCCATATTTCATTTTAAATATTAATTTCTTATTGAGATTAATGTTTGTCTGTTTGTTTGTTTGTCTGTTTGTTTGTTTGTCTGTTTGTTTGTTTGTTTGTCTGTTTGTTTGTTTGATGGTGTTTAACGCTACTTTCAACAATATTTCAGTTATATCGTGGCGGTCAGTTATATCGTGGCGGTCAGTTATATCGTGGCGGTCAGTTATATCGTGGCGGTCAGTTTTATTGGTGGAGGAAACCGGAGGACCCGGAGAAAACCACCGACCTGTCGCAAGTCACTGACAAACTTTATCACATAATGTTGTACACCTTGCCCTGATCGAGATTCGAACTCACAACATCAATGGTGATAGGCACTGATTTCATTGGTAGTTGTAAATCCAACTACCATATAATCACGGCCACGAGAATAATGATACACATACCTTTTATTAGGTAAAAATCTCCCAATTTCCTTAAAAGTCGTATGTGTATTGATATATTGCTGTTATAAACTGCGTTTGAAGTTTTTTGTACACATCTGTTCGTACAGAGGCCAGTCAGCTTTGTCAAATTTATATCATGTAGGTCTTTCACCCACAATAGAACTTGAACTTTCTAGAGTGATTTGAAAATTATTCTTGTAGAACTAATGTATATCGTTTTCGTGCATTTTGATTGGACAAGAGCACTGTCACGTGTTTGTTTTTGATTCGTTCATAACTCGATGAACTTTTTCGTTTTTGATACGTTCATAACTCGATGAACTTTTTTGTATAACCAGTATAAACAATATGGCGGCCGCCGACAGGAAACTACGATAGTGTCCGATTGAAAGCAAGCCTGAAAATCATTTTAATAATCAAAATAGGGAAAAGATTCACGTTTATTCATATTGTGATTGCATCGGCACCGTTTACACATGCATGAACTCCTGAAAATAAGCGTTTAATCCTATAATGATCACTTCTACAGAGATCACCATGGACTTTCCATGAGAACTCTAGAAGAAGAGATGGATCAGTAACAGTAAGATCAATAGCTGAATATTACCCATTCCCAGGATGTAAATACATGTATGTATTAGTACCGTCGTAAAGGTACACAATCCCTACAGAGAGAGAAAGACTTCAAGTATGCTGTCTTTGTCATTGGTTGTATAACTACCCCACAAGGCGCCGCTATGTACCATGATAATGCACTGATCTGCTATATATTTGAGTTGAGCTAAACTGATGAATTGTGTGGAATGTAAACAAAACACAAGGTTATAGTTTTATCTAAAGAGATGCGCACAGCAACCGCCTGCAGATCTGTTGAGATTAACACAACTATATAAAATGTCATCTCTAGCGAGATTGTGGAGCGACCTGCAATTGGAGGAAAGGCTTGGACAAGTAAGGTGAATTCAGTATAATTAATGCTAAGACCTCGACAATTCCATTGGATGATCGGTACGATTATCGAAGTCGGAACAGGCAGAACCTTTGCTTCCGTTTGGACACTTTGTGTCAACCTCCCCTTGGAGATCTGCCCTGCGATCTCCTTGTTTCTTATGGGGACACATCCATAGGAGATGGTGAATCATCCGAAGGAAGATTCCATACGGATTCTCCTCCGAAAGAATAAGATACCTATATCTATTGTGGACCTGGACAGGGTCTTGTTGTTCCTTGCCTTGATTTTGAGCTCTAGGTTTTTTATTTTCATGTGAAGTGGAATAAAAGAAGATGTTCTAGTGTGAAAAGAATTGGTTATTTTTTATATGCTGTTATATATTTTTTTCTGTTGCCTTAACAGTCTGTCGTATTGATTTAGAAAGGTTTCTTTCTACTTTTATTCCCTGATTTGTTTTCTTTTGTGTAAATTGCAGTCTTTAGAAGAGGTCATGTGGATTTTTCCACCATTGGCACATTTGTGAGCATTTTCACACGTACAACCATCATGGCCCTCCTCTGGACACTTGAAGCAAATGATTTTTTCTTTTCATTGGCCCTGTCCATGACAAAATTTCTGCACTTTGATAATTAATTTGAAGCAACGTACAGGGTTTAGAACATATTTGTATACCCTGACGTTCTAAAGGCCAATACGGATGGAGGTTGGGATATTGGGACTCACTGTGAGTGTTAAAAGTTATCAGAAAGGTGTTTAATTTGACTTCTTGCCCAGTTTTTTTCGAAATTAATCTTTTGACATGCGTGAGACCCCGAGACACTAATTTCTTGCATATTGCAGCATCAGTTAATTTAGATAAATCATCCTCTCTATAACGAACGATTCTGCGACTGTTGTTGAGAGTTCTGTCCGGCGAGGCGGAGATTTTGATGTCATTAGTATGTTTGAGTGCTAGTAAATTTGATGATTGTTGTTTTCTAAAACATTCAATCGTCAAACTACCAGATCTCAATTTTGTTACATTTTTCGCCTCTCCGGCACAATCTTTTATTGTTTTTTTTTTCTATAATGAATTGTGAAATTTTAATAAATGGCTTTTGATTCGATATTAAAACTATCGAATAGTCCACCCCAAATGATCATGTGACCAGTCAAATCGAGCATGGCGATGACGTAATGTCAACTGTGGACGTTTTATGGGTCGTCGCGCTCGCATTCCCTGATGGTGGAGGCGTCTGATTACAGTGCGTGTGCTAATGTGGCCTCCAAACGCTAAATTACCACGAAGTGCACCAACTGTACTGAACGGCCGTTGCCGCGCCCGTCCGGATACGAGCCGTTCCTCTCTCGGCGTCGTTTTGTGAGATCTACCTGCACGTGGACGGTCGGTAACATTCCCCGTTTGACGAAAACGCTGCATCAGTCGTACAATGATCGAATGGTTAACCCTGAAGTGGTCTGCCACCCATCTATGGCTAAAACCACCGTTATGCATGCCAACAGCTTGCCACCTTTCTGGTATGGTTAATTTTCGCCGCACCATACCAAACCAATAGAAAATGAAACTTAAAACTCTACACAAAATAATCAGCTTTCGTTCGCAAGCACAAATGTTGAAAAGTACTCGTGGCACTTTACACACCATGTCATATACACATAAACAAAAATCGATCAATAACCTGTTTCTATTTAAACAAGTCAGGTGGTGCTTAAATTTTGTGGGACTGTACCATATTTATCACATTTATCAGTATCGGGTCATCATTGCTACAATTCCGGATATAGTTAATATGATGCTGATTTTGATCGTGTGATTTTATTTCCTCTATTACCGACAAGACTATATATACGAGTAAAGCACGGTGGGTGTCTTATAAGAAGCAGGAACTGCTTACCCTTCGCTCGCGAAAACCTGGATTCAACAGGTTTTTGGTAGGTCCGTGTTGCTCATCTTTCCATCCTCATTACTGTAGACCACCCCGGTAGACCCCTCCCCCCCCCAGATAGACTACATACTGATGCTTTAATTCTCGCGTCGGTCTCGCGCCTATGATGACTGCGAGAATTGGGGCGCCATATTACCCGGATTATGGCAAGGAAACCATTGATTTTGAGGTTGAGCGAGTGATTATTGTTTTACACGAAATGAGTAATTTTTTCAGTTATATCATGGCATAATAGAGGCCGATTAGTCCTCATTACTGTAGACCACCCCGGTAGACCCCTCAGGTAGACTACATACTGATGCTTTATTTCTCGTGTCTATGATGACTGCGAGAATTGGGGCGCCATATAACCCGGATGTGTAAGCCAGCTTAAATCCGAAAGTATCTACTGTCATAAAAAAAATAATAATAATAGCAACTTTGTTTTGTTTTAAAAAAATAAAATATTATACAATTACTGTCTTTTGATGAGGTAAATGTGTGGATTTATTGACTTTTGAAAAAAAATGATATTCACTGAGCCCGAAAGGACAGTTTTATTTTTTTTTTACCATAAATGAATAGTGCACATATTTTAACCTGCATGCAAAGGGCACATTTTCAGGTTCCCTTGAGTATACTTTATATGTTTGACTATATATACAGACGATGCGATATAACATGTAGTTCTATACATGTATATACAGTAATGAAGTATGGATATTATATACATTTTTTTCTAAATAATATGCATTAATATTATCGATCGCTCTGATTGTATTTTGTCAATATTTCATAGTCAATTAAAACATTTTTTTTCTAATTCTTTATACCTTGATAAAATTGAATTGGGTTAACAGATACATTTTATCTACAGACAGTTTATCAGTGTTAAAATATTTATATATCAACACTGCATGATGAACTGTCCATTAATGTTTTTGGAGAAAAACATAAAACTATTTTCTACAACAAAAAAAGATACTGCCTATGTACAATGTCAATGTATCCATAAAAAACTTTTTTTTAATAAAAAAAATAAAAATAAACTAACTGTTAAATATGCATAAATCATTTATATTATTAAATTATATAAGATTTATTAGCCTGTAAACAACACATTGCCAGATATATAGATCAGTTGGCTAAAATGTGAACCAAAACATATGTAATAAACACATTTTTATGGAGCTTTTTTATACTGTATCGTCGTTAGTTTACTGTTCTAACCATCTAATCTTCGTTTGTATTTGTTGTTTATTAACTATTAATGGACTAGATTTATAATATATATATTTATTTAGAAAGCTACCCCTTTACAACGGGGGCAACCTCTACCGGGGTAGTAGAAGTTGCGTCTAAAATTACACATTCAATATAAAACAATGCAATATTTACATAACATGATTAAGCAACAATAAATACATAAAATAGATAAATACTATATTGCTATTCATAAAA
>MJUT01007078.1:47584-93676 GCA_002080005.1 Gigantidas platifrons
AAATCTATACTTCTAACAGGTCATATTACCCGCGCTGTACTAGTTAAGCTTCAATGTTTGCACCATCCAAGTTTTATAATTCAGTGCCGTCATTAGGTTAACGTTACGATACAAGCGTCTTTGTGATTCAAACGCACAATTAACCACTTATGGAACAGTAGCGTCACCAAACGGGAGAAGCGGTGAATGATTCCTATTGAGTGAGCTGTCGGAGTTTATACATAGATAATTTTCTAAAAAAAACAGTGTTTAATCCTATAGTAAACGTTTATTTACGATTTAAAATTGCAGGATAAATACAATACATGTGCACTGTCGAAGCATATAATAGGTAAATATGTGTATTCGGCGCGAAACGCGGGAAAAGGCTCGGCGAAGCCTCGCCTTTCCCCCGTTTCTAAGCCTCATACACATATTACCTATATGCTTCGACAGTACACACGTATTGTATATATATCAGATGATCGGCAACGTCATAATTTGTTTTGGCTGTTATATAAAAATTAATACCGTATTTGTCTTATTAGAATAGAAATAATTCATGGGGGCTTGAATATATATTGATTTTACCACGGGTTGACCCTTTATGCCGATCGCTCGTGGTAAAATATCGGCATAAAGGGCCAACCCGTGGTAAAATCAATATATATTCCATCCCCCATGAATTATTTCTTAAATATAAAACGATTAAATAAAACGTAGATCTATATTAAATTTAGTGCGCACAACGCGTTTCCGGAATAACCTTCATCAGGTACGTTACTGGAATAACCTTCATCAGGTACGTTACTGGAATAACCTTCATCAGGTACGTTACTGGAATAACCTTCATCAGGTACGCTTTAAATCGAAAGATTGGAAAGTCAAATAATTTAAAAAGTTTTGCGAGCAAGTAAAACAAAGGGCCTAAATAGGATCGCCAAAATCGGCTATGGTCACCTATGCCTGAGGGAGGCTAAGGTCACCTATGCCTGAGGGAGGCTAAGGTCACCTATGCCTGAGGGAGGCTAAGGTCACTTATGCCTGAGGGAGGCTAAGGTCGCCTATGCCTGAGGGAGGCTAAGGTCACCTATGCCTGAGGGAGGCTAAGGTCACCTATGCCTGAGGGAGGCTAAGGTCACCTATACCTGAGGGAGGCTAAGGTCACCTATGCCTGAGGGAGGCTAAGGTCGCCTATACCTGAGGGAGGCTAAGGTCACCTATGCCTGAGGGAGGCTAAGGTCACCTATACCTGAGGGAGGCTAAGGTCATCTATACCTGAGGGAGCCTAAGGTCACCTATGCCTGAGGGAGGCTAAGGTCACCTATACCTGAGGGAGGCTAAGGTCACCTATACCTGAGGGAGGCTAAGGTCACCTATGCCTGAGGGAGGCTAAGGTCACCTATACCTGAGGGAAGCTAAGGTCACCTATGCCTGAGGGAGGCTAAGGACACCTATACCTGAGGGAGGCTAAGGTCACCTATACCTGAGGGAGGCTAAGGTCACCTATACCTGAGGGAGGCTAAGGTCACCTATACCTGAGGGAGGAGAACCGTAGTTTTAATAATACTTTCATTATTTAGAAACTGTAAATTTAAATAAGACATATCTATAAAACCATGTCAGTGCCGATTAAATAATGAACCATGATCATTACACCAACTACCCCTTGGTTTTCTTACTCCCAAAGACCTTTAATATTTCTGGGTTTTCCCATCTTTAACTCAGTGTACCTGATGAAAGGTTTTATTCCTGAAACACTCCCTGTTCACTAAATTGAATCACTGACAATGGTTTATAATGAACAATTTATATCACAGTCATCTTGAAAAATTAAATTATTCTTGAACTATAATAAACTGCAAGGGTGCATCAAAATCTGAAGCTTACACTTAGTGACACCTCGAGCTCAGGACAGATTAGAGTGGAAACAAGTGCGGTAGTATCTTTCGGACTTTTATATTACGTAAAGTGAAGAATTGATCAAGAGTGATATGTCTGTCTAACAGATGAGATTTTTTTTTTCGCTAAAATGTCCTGCAAGATCGATCGAATTTAACATAATTTATCCATTGGATCAAAATACTCCCGTTAAAGGCATACAGGCTGTCAAATTCTTTTTTTTTTGTTTATATTAAACGTTGCCAATATTCGATGTTTTATACTAATTGCAGTTAAAAATTTTCATAATATCATACGTAAATAGCCTAGAACGAAGGAAATACGTTTTGATTCTCTTACATTCATTCCAGTAAAACATTCAATGTTTACCCGCATATTATTCATATATTCCGTGACCTACACAGCGAACCTATTCGGTAAAGCGTTTGCGCATGTGCGAAATTGTTTGCGGAAGGAAAAGCACATAATTCAAACAAAAATATTGACGGATTCTACACGAAAACGACACAAAAAGGAGGATTTAGCAAGCTTTGTGTAGAAATTTAAAAAAGATGTTATACCGACCTACTCCATTTTTCAACACGTATACGGTAAGCATAATTTAGTATCTTTTTACGGCCGAATCGTATTTTGACAGTATAATTGCATCGTAGCTTTTATTAAATATTCTTTTTTTAAGGAGCTAAAACGTTAGGTGATATCTCATTTAAATTAGAGATTAAAAAAATGACCTTCATGTCTGTTTTTTTTCGAAAAAATATAATCAAGACAACTCAATTGTTGTCAATAATATGCAATACAATTTGTTTACAATTCTCCCATTATCGGGCCCCTTTGCAGAGTTTGGGTTTGTTTTTATTGATTACATCACGTATTTCCGATTTTTAAGTGTCATTCTTAGTAAATACCATTATATAATATTAACTGATTGCTCCGGATCCAATTTCATATATATATTTCTTAAATTATATTAATTATATCGAATTTACATGAAAAGCATGCTTCCTGGTTATTTATAGCAGTAATCAGTGTCCGGCAAACTTTGCGGAAAATCAGCCGATTTATAATTAGGTGTGTTCATGGCGATTTTACCAATAGACATTCGAATTCTTTTCGTTAATTACGACATTATAACGTCATATTTTGCAAACCTGGCTTCTTGTTCAGAACATTTTATTAGTATAAAACATCGAATATTGGCAACTTTTAATATAAACATAAAAAATAAATTTTGACAGACTGTATTGTATGCATGATGATGTTTTCACCTCTTATTGAGTGCCATGTCAAAAAGGTAAACATTTTTAGAAAGACATAATGTCTGCTCAGAACATTCCTCGTCAGTATGACATCCTTTGTGAACATCAATGTTTTGTTAAATGATGACCTTGACATTTGTATAAATAGAAAACATGCTGTTAATTTTTTATTAATTTGTCTGATATTATCAGTTCAACAGTGCTCATTATAACAGTTGCTTCTTGAACCATCTATATCAAGTGGCAGTTAGAACGAACAATTGTATACATCTGTTATTTTAATTCGATAGATAAATAAAAGAAATGGATTTTCACAGCTGATATTTGTGTCGAAGTTCAAACGTTTGTTATCAGTTTCTCACATGTATTCATGCAAAAATCATACCTAGGTCATTACGCTTTGGCAATGAAATGGAGGGAGACCACATGGAAGTCTTGTTTCTATTTTTTAACTATCCTCACCTGCACAGGCTCCCTTCTTCTATATTGCTGAAATAAATTCTTCTGTGCTTCTGTAAATCTGTAAAATATGATCTTACCACTTTTAAAAAAATCTGAATCGTGTATGATAATATATAAATTTGGATTTCAATTTACTATATGATTTGGTCTCCAATGTCACTAAATGTGCAGTATATGAATGGGTATGGTTTTGGTACTACGAAGTTATGGATGTGTATGGTTTTCATACAAATGGAATAAATGGGTTTTCACGCCCGAGCTTACCTTACCGAATAATAACGAAAGTGATCTCCCACTATATACACTATCTAAAGAGAAAGATACTTTTTTTTTTCTCAACAAATTCAATCGATTCGTATTTTTTGTGGACTTCGACAGTCAGCGATTCGATCAACTGATTATCATAACGTATTCAATGCCACGATATGGCTGAAATACTGCTACTGTTGGTGTTAAGCACCAATCAATCAATCAATCAATCAATCAATCATAACGTATTCATATAGATCTACATTCAATTATGTACCAAAATATATATGCATACAATACCTACATTGGCTGTCTATGAACAACATAATGGGCATTTGAACCATGTCAGATATTTTAACTTTTAACTTCCTACGTTCATATGGCAATTAGCAATGATGGATGTGACACGTTGTTTTTCTTGTGTTGTTAAAGCATTATGATACATGTATGTCGAAAACTATATATGGTTCAACTCACAAGACATTTATCTTTTCAATAGATATAGTGTTTACTTTCCAATGATGGTTATTTTTTAATCGTAACGATCATTGTTTGTTAGGATATCGCCAAAATCCACATCACAAAGTAAATGTATCAGTCCCAGAACTGAAGATAAGCAATGTCATCTTCAATGCTGGAGATTGGATTGTTTATCTTTCCATTGTTTATTTGCCTCCAAATTAATTCATTGGATCTAATTAAAGTTACACTCTCAGTATCTAATATAACCAAGAAACAGTAAAAGTATGGCTGATGTTCTGGATTGTAATTTTCCATTTTTCGATCATTTCAGGTGGTACTGCTATTTTCAGTTTCTGGTCATTGCAGTTGTGATTTTGGCGATATCCAGACTAATAATGATCCTTACGATTAACAATCCACATTCGTGGTTGGGGTGAAAAATATGAGTTATATTTTTGGAAGTGATCAGTCAATGTCTTGGAAGTTGAACCTTTTATTGTTTTCGACAAATCACAAGGTTTGCCAATAATAAAAGGACTTGAAGAGATCATGGGTAAAAACGATGTCCGGCTTTGTTTGTGTACAACCATGGATAGTAGCATATATCAGTGGATGGTGTACAAGGACTTCAGGTTTACCGTTACTGTCTCATTTTCATTCAATACAATATTATTAACATTAGATACTGCTATGTGGGGTGTGATGATCTGAGGAAACCAAATTACTGTCACATGTATGCGAGTGTCTTTATGTCATAAATATGATGATATTGTCAATATAACTAACATCATATCTCGCACTTCCTCTCCTTTACTGATATACCTAGATGTGGGAAACCCTTTACGGGTCACGTGCGAGTGATGCAATGTATTACCCAAGGAAAATACCAATTGCAAAAATATGAAAATGTTGCAAAACTGTTTTGCATGCTACGATCAATCTAATTGGTCGAAACACATATGTATCATGTATATTCATGGTATAAGGTCGCGTGTGACAGTAATAGGGTTTCCTTGGATCTTCCACGCCGCGTGTTAAAATGACTAATTTGATGCAGAAACATTCATCAGTTTAAATGAACTATTAAAATTACTTTTCAAGATCCAAGGACATTAACATCTGTTGTCTTCTTATACAGTGACAGTTTTATGACCAATTTATTAGAATTTAGATGCTTGTACATAGAGAATTGTTGAAAGACAGAGACAGGCAAATGTGTTATCTTTCTTATAAGTCTGGTTTACTTTTATTTTTCAGTTAGTTTAATTTTGAGTGTCCAAGAGTAAAGATTAAGATAATTATTGTAAAGTGGTGGCTCAGTATATCCATAGTTTTCGGTTTTTGAATACAAGTTGCACCCAGCTTTAGTTTTTATTGATGCCCACATTTTGGATAAAAGAACCCGTCTTAACAATTCTGGTGGCAGCGGTGGGATCCAAAAGGGATCTAGACTTTTTGTTAACTTAATAGATAGTTGGATTTAGTTAGTATAGAAGACGGTGTTGATGTAACTAGACGAAATTTAATAGAGTTTACGGACACGGAACAAGCTCATGAAGATGAGAATGAGGATACTGAAATAATGGGACCACCAAAGAAGACAAGTGGTGTAACAAGGAAGGCAGCCAGCAAAAGTACTGTAAATATGGAGTTAGAGAGTAAGCGTTTAGATATGGAACGAGATAGAATGAAATATGAACATGAACTTAGACTAAAGCAAATGGAGATAGAACTGGCACGAATAAATGTTGTAGAAAATAGAAATGACCATAAGGAGCCAGATGTTCCAGTCAAGTTAAAACTGCAGCCGTATGACCACAAGTCAAAGGATGATATATTGACATATTTATCTGAATTCGAGGCTATAGCTAAACAAGGCAAGTGGACAAATGAGGTTAAGGTTTTTGCAGTTGAGAACACTTTTAACTGGAGAGGCTAAAGAAGTCAGCCAGTTAGCAAATAAGAATTACGAGGAGCTACGGAAAGCTTTAGTTGATAGATTTGGACGACGATCACATGAATATTTTGCCGACTTGTTGGAAGTTAAGCGTGGTGAAAACGAAACTTACCGTGGATTAATGGCCAAGATACAGCAGTCAGTTAATCGTTTCGTAGGAGACGAAGATCCAAAAGTCCGTTTATGTGAAGAGTTCTTTTTAAAAGCTTTGTCACCCGCACAAGCTCAATGGATTAGACGGAATAAGGTATGCAATAGTGTTGTAGAAGCTGCGGAAGATTATATTTTACCGACCATTTCTCCGAAAGGATCATCATCGAGGGAGAATGTAAGATTACACAATAATGTAGATAATAGAAAGTGTTATAATTGTGATCGTATAGGCCATATAGCAAAGATTGCCGTGCTCCAAAACGTAGGATTAAGGATAAAAAGCCAAATGCGGCTACATATTTTGTGAAGCCTTCATATGGGGAGAAGTTAATAAATGTCTGTGGACAAGTGAATGGGCGTGAGATCCTATTTGTAAAGGATACCGGTGCTGAAATGACTTTGATTCGTGAAGAGTACGTAGATTCAAGTAATATATTTGAGGGTCAGAGGATTACTCTGTATACTGCTGGGGGTCAACCCTTTACAGCAAAGATGGCCGTTGTCAATTTAGATACGCCGTACTTTAAGGGACATGCAACTGTAGGATTAGTTGAGAACTTAGCTGATGATGCTCTGTTAGGTATGGATATTTTGGGGAAATCTAAAACATATCTAGTAACGAGGTCCAAGAGCAAGCAAAATGAAGAAATTGAGAATGTAAGGAAAAATGAAATGGTGGAATGTGAGGTACATTCCAAAGATTTAAATGACGATGTGGATCTAATTGATTTTTCGGAACCGGACGAAGAAATCCATGAGGATATTGATATTGAGGATGTTAATGAGCTGCCCGAACAAGGTAAGAGTATAGAGTTAGAACATTTGTCTAATGTTAATGTTGAGACATTGTCGAGGCTCCAAAGGGAGGACCCTACTCTGAGTAATTGTAGACTTAAGGCTTTGAATAATGTGGACGAGTCAAAAGATGTTAAATTTGCATTTTATTATGAGAACAATGTTTTGAAGAGAAAATGGGAGTCAAAAGATGGTTATAAAAGGGGGAACCAGATTGTTTTACCAAAGTCGTTAAGAAAGGCTGTGCTAGAGTTAGCACATGATCGTCCAATGTCAGGTCACTTAGGACCAGGAAAATGTAAACAGAGGGTACTTCATTCTTTTTGTTGGCCGGGTGTATTTGCAGATGTGACAAGACACTGTCGTAGTTGCGATATATGTCAGAGGACATTAAAAAGAGACAATGTTAAAGTACCGATGGTGAAAACGCCAATCATTAGAGAGCCATTTAGTAAAATAGCTATTGATATAGTTGGTCCGTTAAGTCGAACTAAGAAGGGAAATAAGTATATTTTGACAGTTATTGATGAAGGTACAAGATACCCAGAGGCTTTCCCACTTCCAAGTATAGAAGCAGAGCGCATAGCTCAATCTTTAGTTCAATTATTTAGCCGAGTAGGTGTGGCTAGAGTAATTTTAAGCGATCAAGGGAGCAATTTCACAAGCACGTTATTAAAACAGTTGTATGAGATGTTAGGTGTTCAGGGTATTACGACAAGTCCGTATATACCCCAGTCTAATGGAAAATGTGAACGCTACAATGGAACTTTGAAGAAAGTTCTCAAGAAATTTTGTATTACATATGAAAAGGATTGGGACGAAATGTTGCCATATGCACTGTTTGCTTATAGAGAGACGCCACATGAGGAGACAGGATTTTCTCCATTTGAACTGTTATATGGGTGGCCAGTTAGAGGACCAACAGAGATATTAAAATTAGCAATGACAGGAGAAGAAGATGTTGAGAAGTCCGTTATTGAACATGTCATTAATGTTAGGGAGCGCTTGTCTGAAATGAGAGACATTGTAGGTGAAAATCTTACTGCCAAACAGTCGAAAATGAAAGCCTGGTATGACAGGAATACTAGAAAGCGCCATTTTTCGCCTGGTGATGAAGTATTAGTACTATTGCCAACTGAGAGTTCAAAGATGACTGCTACATGGAAAGGTCCGTTTCGCATAGTCAGGAAATTATCAGATGTGAACTATCAAGTAAATGTAGGAGCACGCCGAGGTTTAGTTACCTATCATATCAACTTACTGAAGAGATATAATAGGAATAGAGTAATGAACATTTTCGTTGAACATGAGTCTGTGTCAGATATGTTACCGGATATGACAATACCAGATGATACTGAAACATATAGGGATGTTACAATAGGTACTACACTTAATAAGTACCAGAGACAATCATTATGGACATTATGTGAAGAATTTTCTGACATTCTTACCTCACAGCCTGGTCGTACTGACATTATAAAACATGAAATCAAAACAACATCAGAAACACCGATTTCGCTGAGACCTTATAGAATACCTTATGCTCGCCGTGACGAAGTAAAGAAACTTTTAGACCAAATGCTAAAAGATGGACACATTATACCTTCTAAGAGTCCATGGAGTAGTCCAATTGTGCTTATTGACAAAAATGATGGTTCAATCAGACTTTGTGTGGATTATAGAAAGCTAAATGACATTACACTATCCGATGGTTATCCAATACCTCGCATAGACGAAATTATTCAGAAGCTTGGTGATTCAAATTATCTGAGCCGTGTTGATCTTTCTAAGGGATTTTGGCAGTGTGAACTCCATGAGCAGTCTCGTGCAAAATCTGCATTTATAACACCATTTGGACAGTACGAATTTACCGTGATGCCATTTGGCATGAAGACATCACCTTCAACATTTGCTAGATTGATAGATAAAGTAGTTGGAGATTTACAGAATGTAGTTACGTATTTTGATGATCTTATAATATTCAGCGATACATTTGATGAACACTTGAATCATTTGAGAAATGTATTTGGTCGTTTACGGGAGGCCAATTTAACTGTTCGTCCATCAAAGTGTGAACTTGCATTTGAAGAAGTGCATTGTTTGGGTCATATAGTTGGAAATGGCATTGTTAAACCAGATCCAAAGAAGGTACAGGCAATGGTTGATTTTCCATTACCTATCAACAAAAAGGGTTTACGCTCATTTCTAGGGCTTGTAGGATACTACAGAAACTACATTAGAGACTTTTCGGCTATTGCGCAGCCTTTGACTGATCTTCTACAAAAGAGTAAACCAAATCAAATTGTTTGGACAGACAACGAAGTAGCATCATTTAAAGCATTGAAGAATGCTATGATTCATGCGCCAGTGCTTAGAAACCCAGATTTTCATAGACCATTTATTTTACAAACTGACGCATCTGATTTTGCAATAGGAGCCGTGCTTAGTCAAACATTTGAAATGGAGAACACCCAATCGCATTTCTTAGCCGCAAATTACTTCCAAGAGAAAGAAATTATTCAGTTGTTGAAAAGGAGTGTCTGGCAATTGTTTGGAGTACTGAATCCTTGAATTACTATCTGTCAGGACAAAAGTTTACAATTGAAACTGATCACAATCCGCTAACTTGGTTAACAAAAATGAAGGACAAAAATCAACGATTATTACGATGGGCTCTTCTTCTACAACAGTATGACTTCAAAGTTAATTACCGCAGTGGTGCTAGTAACAAAAATGCAGATGGAATGTCTCGAATATAATTCACTTGTTTTGGGAATGATGTGTTTTTAAAGAGAAATATTTTAGAGTGAATTTATTATCACAATATATATGTAATTAATTATTCAGTGGATTTAATATTTTACTTGTGGATTATTCTATTTCATTTCTTGGATTATACTATTTTGTTCAGTGGATTTACTACTTTCATTCATGGATTAAAATTGATCAGCTGATTCTATGTTACCAGTGTTGGAGTTTGTTTACATCACGTGTTAACCATGTAATAGACATTGCGCACATGGTATAATTGTTTTTATGAGAAGATTGTAAATTCTTACTGAGCCACTTTTTGATCTTTATTTTATATCGAAAATGTCTCGCTTTACCGATAAATTTCCTCTTGAGAAGGGAGGTGTTAAAATGACTAATTTGATGCAGAAACATTCATCAGTTTAAATCAAATCAAATAGTTTTATTGATGAATTAACCACATGTTGGCATACATCAAACAGTAATAAGACAATGTACTAACAATAATAAATGACATAAGACAGAGATGTATGAATTTGTACAAAACATTAAACATATATGAAAAAATTATTAACCTGTGTTTATATCTTCGTTGCGAATAGCATTTGCTACTATTAAGAATCTGCAAATGAGTTTAGCGTTTTTGATATTACTGGGATTTAGAATGTCCTTAATGAGATCTGCGTCAACCCTTGTAGTGTGAAATATTTCTTTATAATCGCTAGTAAGTCGCAGATTGTCAAACCTAGAACAATATAATATGAAATGAGATTCATTTTCCACAGATGTTGGGCAGTGTTTGCAAAAACGTTGCTCTTTAGGAGTGTTATTGTAGCGACCTGTGTTAAATGAACTATAAAAATTACTTTTCAAGATCCAAGGACATTAACATCTGTGGTCTTCTTATACAGTGACAGTTTTATGACCAATTTATTAGAATTTAGATGCTTGTACATAGAGAATTGTTGAAAGACAGAGACAGGCAAATGTGTTATCTTTCTTATAAGTCCGGTTTACTTTTAATTTTCAGTTAGTTTAATTTTGAGTGTCCAAGAGTAAAGATTAAGATAATTATTGTAAAGTGGTGGCTCAGTATCCATAGTTTTCGGTTTTTGAATACAAGTTGCACCCAGCTTTAGTTTTTATTGATGCCCACATTTTGGATAAAAGAACCCGTCTTAACACCGCGACATATCAGTAAATGGGAGCAAGTGAGAAATATGATTTTTATCAGATTCCATTCAACATGGACAAATAGAGGTTAGGTTGTAATAAATGTGTTGAACACCACTTTCAACTTTATTTCAGTAATATTGAGACAATACTTGTGGAGAACAGTGGAGTACCCAGAGAAAACCACATGCATATCGCAGATCACTGACAAACTTTATCACAGAAACGTTGCATAGGGTACACCTCGCCACGAATGTGATCAAGCTCACAACATTAGTGGTGATGGACACTGATTGCTTAGGAAGCTGTTAATCCAACTGTTATGATACATTTGCTGTGACCTGGTTCATTAGAATTTAAATACGTGTACATATGTTTTGTAAACATTTATCAATTTTAAAATACTCGTATAAATAATTTTTTGATATTTGTTTGTAATTTACTGTCAAGAGTCATATACATTGTATATCAATTGTGTAGTACATGTATACTAGTGTGATCACGGTGACCTGGTAGCAAGACGGAAGTTTTGAAGCTTAAAAGCAGACATGGAAAGTCCAACAGGTGTTCGATACCCTCTAGCACCAAAATATTAATTAACCGTGTAAAGCTAATAAAAGGTTTTAAAGTTCAAATAATATACAGGAACAAAAGAAAACAAAACTGTAAACTCTTAAAATAATTATCTGCCTGAACAATGGTGTGACGTCAAATCTAGAAAAAATGTATTAAAATATATGACCAGTTGACATATGCCTCGCATGTCTACGTAATTGTTTGAAATTTAGATGTCAATAATATGTCAAGTTCAAGTTAATCCACTTTTCTTTTTCTGTATTTCATGTTTGAATATTGAATATTGATTCATTCTTTATACCTTTGTAAATTTAATTGGTTTACAAGAATACAGTTTGGATTAACCGACCCGGACATACGTGCATGGCATGACCACACAATTATAATGAATAATCAGACATGATCCCAAAGTATACATACATTTAAATGTGCGCTTGTTTGTTTTGTAAATTGATAATCTAAACAATATATATTTGACGACTAAGTTTTGAACCTTTATGGGAAAATATTTTCATACAAGCCACATTCATATCTAAACTGGGACCGTAGTGGCCGTGATCGTATGTATGAAAGTTGGCTATACAAATACCTGTGCAATCAGTGCCTATCACCACTAACGTTGTGAGTTCGAATCACGCTCAGGCGATCGCGAGGAGTACTCAATACAGCATTATGTGATAGCGTTTGTCAGTGACTTACGGCAGGTCGGTGGTTTTCTCCGGGTACCCCGGATACTCCACCAATAAATCTGATATTATCTGAAATATTTTGGAAAGTGGCGTTAAACACCATAAATTAAATCTAAACCAAGTCTAAACTGACATGCACAATTTTGGGTGAATAATGCCATTGCCTATTATTACAACAAAATGATGCTTTACTTATATCACTTTCTTAGCTCTTACGAAGTCCTGAAATATGATAAAAATTGGATCTTTAATTGTTGCTGATATGTCTGATAAAGATATAACGTAATACCATGCGGGGTTTGTATTCATGTGACCTTTACTCATGCAATCAAATTGACGCAAACCAAATCTTGAAAGCAACACTAGTCTGGTTTGGTGACTATAGTTTACCTTGACTCGTTTGCCAGTACGAGACGAAAGTTCTGCGTCTAAAAGAACAGTATTGTGTGGAAGCACATCTGACATTGAACAGAATAATAACACCTCGAAGAGAGGAAAACAAACTGCATTTAAAACGATGATTTTAAAAATTATATATTTGACAGTGATTGGTTGGCTTTATGGTGTTTAACGCCACATTCAACAATATTTCAGTTATATCGTAGTGGTCAGTTTTATTCGTGGAGGAAACCGGAGGACCCTTTGAAAACCACCGACCTGCGCAAGTCACTGACATACTTTATCACATAATGTTGTATACATGGCCCTGAGCGGGAGTCGAACCCACAACATCAGTGGTGATATGCAATGATTGCATAGGTAGTTGTAAATCCAACTACCATACGATCACTGACACGACTGCCCTTATATTTAACATTGTAAGCAAACATCGTATCCCAAAGAACAGTGTAACTCGTTGACAATATATCTCTGATGAAATTTATTCTGTGTGGGAAACATATCAATGGGTCTACATTCTATGAAAATATGTTACATTGGATAGTATTTATCTATATTTCCAGAGGCGTAGAAGGGGACTGGATAGTGGGGGCGGAGCAAAAGCTTTAGGGATGGACAAGAAAGTCGGATAGCATGAGGCAACTTTTGTGGGGTGAAGAGGAAAGTGTGGGCGCAAAATTTGAAAGTGGACCGGAAAGTGGCGAGCAAACTTTCAGAACTGACAAGCAAAAAATGCTCATTTGGCTTCAAAGCATTCCCATGCCATCATATAACTGATCATGCTGAATTGTTGCTCCTATGCACGTTTGAGTGTTTATCATATCGCGGATACAATTTCGAATTAGGGAAATATTTCAGTGGAGATAACATAACTTGTTTCAATTTCTTAATTAACAAACTACAATATCAAAGTAGATTACACTGTCATGTATAAGATGTACAACTCTCAAGAATTAAATACTTATATAATAGATATCAAAACTGTGTTATTAATCTTCTGACATTTTAAAGTAACCCGAGGACGCATCATCCTATTTATTAGGTCTAATCTAACTGGCATGTAGTCCACTACAAAGTAGGCATCACTATTATAATCTCATCAAAAATGAACTTGGTCTCGCTGACGTGTAGCAAATTTACATGTGGGGAAAACTAGCTGGTAGAATAAAAATAAAATTGGTTTCAGCTAAATGTTCTATTGATAAATCCAAATGATAATTTACAAAGCAAATAAGTGTTTACATATGGTAGTCCAATATACAAACAAATGTAACAATTACGGTAAGCCCAGTATAACAGTAAAATGTGCACATATAATGGTAGTCCACTATAACAATTACGGTAAGTCCAGTATAACAATGAAATGTTCACATATGGTAGTCCAATATAATTACGACAATACACAACATACGTACGATGTTCGTACACTATTCAATAACAATAGATATGAAATTAACAAAAACTGAGTAATTAAAACTTAATCTCCTTAATTTGACTTCAAATGACTAATTTGACAATGAGAATAGACATATTGAATTAACAAAAAGTTCCCGAAATAATCGAATTTATATTGAAAACATTTTAAATAATTTTTGATAAAATTTACGTTACGACATCGCCATGCTACAAATGTATTAATGGATGTAAAATTGATCACTTGGTGGTAAAGAATAATAATCACTCACTCCAGTATCAAAGTTCTATCAGTCTATCATCATGTAAGATATATAGAATGTTTTGTCTTTTGCCACCGATAAGAAACTACGATTGTTGTTTTTCAAGAAAAATTCTTTAGACTATGGCCAATGCAAGAATAAATCAATTGTTTTCAGTTTGTAGATCAGATCTTTGCAATTTAATTGTGTATGTGTTGACATATTAAATAAATAATTTTAACAGAAACAGACAACACTAATTACAAAATAACTGATAAAGTCATGTCAGGGAAATGATTTTTTTTCATCGTAAGTGAAGGTGAATGATTACAATTTTGCTGATGTAGAACTTATATTTATGAAAATATCTTAATTAAATGTTTGTTTTACGTATACTTCTGTTTCAGCAATTATTGCATGGTTGCCATGGAGAACACCTTTCTACGGTCGTTATCACCAACTGGTTGGCCGATATGAAATATCAGTTTTCCCTTCCTCTTTCTCTTATCGCCGACAAGACTTTTACCGGACTTTCCTATGAATAACACGACTAGTGTCTACATACGGAAGAGGAACGACTTACCCTTCGCGAGCACATGAGTTCATCCGAAATGTTTTGGTAGGTCCGTGTTGCTCATCTGTTTAGTGTTCTGTCTTGTGATTTTTCTTTCATTTGGCTTTGTTCTGTGTCTTCTGCCCAATGTTGCACGTATCCTTGGATTGTCCATTCTTGATTTTCCCCAATGGTTATATTTAACGTTTATTTAGTAAAGGATTCTAAATTTCCTTAAACAATCAAGCGTTCTCGGATCAGGTATGTTCACCACATCGCGTGGTGATCATGATATCATCTTGATATTTACGATAGTCCCATTGAATTATACCACGTCCTATTTTGTGGCGAGAAAGGCTTTTATCAATAAAGGGACTACTAGTTTGGTTTTTATCATTCACTGGTTCGTTTTGAGTTTATGATTGGGCAAAATCTAAATTAAATTCAAGAAAAACTCAGAAATAAGCGGATTTGCTCTGAAGTCGATTTGGAAATTAGTTCGATATCTTAATACACCTACAACCTTGTGTGATAAAGTTTGTCGGTGACTTGCGTGATGTCGACACTCCGGTTTCCTCCACTGATAAAACTGACTACCACAGTATATGTCTGGTATAATCACTTGATATCGGCGATAACATAACACAGTAAGGTGTTTCTTCAGTATCCAGACAAAAGTCTCGAAATGTCATTGTTAGTATGGGCCACGTACAGGTAAAGAATGACCCCAATGTACATTTGTATATACATTTTTTGTACATACATTGAAATGTGCGGTTGTTTTGTAAATTGATAATGCAAATAAATGTATATTTGACAATCAAATTTGAACTTTTATGTCAAAATATTTTTATATGTTTTACATGCAACATTTTGTTTGAGAATTTCCATTACTTATTATTTGTTGATATGGACCATACACAGGTAAGCAATTATCCTTATGTATACATATATTGACATGTGTGGTTCTTTGTTTTGTAAACTGAGAACAAGTTAATTTGCAATGAGATGATGATGACGAGGTCTGCTTTGTACTAGACCAACACGCTTAGTTGGATTTTTTATAGTGCTAGCTCACTGAAACAACAGTCCGCGGATAGACATGTCGCACACACTCTGACACGTACATTATCTTGATTCCGAGCCAACCAATAGTTGCTCTTTATCCTTAATACCGCGTGCTTGGGGGAGAAGAAACAAATACCAATTTTATAGCTTCTGGTTTTACCCTGCTGGGCTCGAACCCACGATCTATCGCACTCGAGGCGAGCACGCTACCCATTACACTACCGATGCAGTTTTGTAAATTGGTAATTCAAACAAACGTGCACAATTGTTTTGGTTGAAAATTGCAATTACTTGCTATTCCAGCAGGTTAATGCTTTGCTTATTATTTATTATTTTGGCTATCAAATTTAAAACTGTTATTGTTAACCTTTACTGATATGTTGCGCATGTATTCTTTTACTCATGCAATCAAACTGACGCTCCACATATCTTGAAAGATAAACTACTCTGATTTAGCGACTATAGTTTACCTTGATACATTTGCCAGTGCGAGATAAAAGTTATACGTCCATAAGAAATGTATTATGTGGAAGCACATCGCGATATGGAGCCGAATATTGCGGCCTCGAAGGGATGTAAAACTTATTATCGTCACAATGGTTGACTGATACATTCATAAAATTGTGTTTATAGGTGTCTGGTATAATCGCTTATTATCGGCAGCTGACAGAACACGGGCTTCTTCAGTATACTGACGAAAGTCTCGAAATGCCATCGTTGGTATGTGTCATCCACATGTAAAATATACAGTCCGACAAAAGTTAAGCACCACCTGACTTGTTTCAATAATATCTTTTCTAATAATGAACTTATTTCAAATCGGTTTGCTGTTTTCGTTACCTGTACACACATACATGTACTTACTTACCTGGAAACAGGTTATTGATAGATTTTTATTTATGTGTATATAACAGGGTGTGTAAAGTGCCAAGTGTACTTTTCAACATTTGTGTTTGCGAACGAAAGCTGATTTTTTGTGTGTAGAGTATTAAGTTTCATTTTCTATTGGTTTGGTATGGTGCGGTGAAAATTAACCATACCAAAGAGGTGGCAAGCTGTTGGCATGCACAACGGTGGTTTTAGCCATAGAAGGGTGGCAGACCACTTCAGGGTTAACCATTCCATCATTGTACGACTGATGCAGCGTATTCGTCAAACGGGGAATGTTACTGATCGTCCACGTGCAGGTAGACCTCGCAAAACGACGCCGAGAGAGGACCGGCTCATATCCAGACGGGCGTGGCAACAGCCGTTCAGTACAGCTGGTGCACTTCGTGGTAATTTAGCGTTTAGAGGCCACATTAGCACACGCACTGTAATCAGACGCCTCCACCATCAGGGAATGCGAGCGCGACGGCCCATAAAACGTACACAGTTGACATTACGTCATCGCCATGCTCGATTTAACTGGTCACATGATCATTTGGGGTGGACTGTCCACACATGGAGCCGGTCCACTGGTCCGATGAAAGTCGTTTTTTGCTACGCCCTACCGACGGTCGTGCAAGGGTTTGGCGCCAACGAAACACTTCATTTCAGGACAACCACATTTTGGGCACAACTGCTTTTGGAGGTAGGGGTGTAACTGTCTGGGGATGTTTTTCCTTTGACTATAAGTTGGACTTGTACATTCTTGATGGTAATCTGACAGGCCAAAAATACCGTGACAATGTGCTCGCTACACGCGTACTCCCCCATTTCGACAATCATGCGTTGACTGACAGGCCAATGTTCATGGACGACAATGCTAGACCACATAGAGCCCGAATTGTACAACATTTTTTACAGCAAGAGGCTGTTCAGACAATTCCATGGCCTGCGATGTCGCCAGACATGAACCCTATAGAGCATATATGGGACTTTATTGGCCGCAAAATTAACAAACGCAATCCAAAATGTCAATATATTGACGAATTAAGAACTGTTATCTTACAGGAGTGGCAACAGTTCCACAAAGAACGGCTTAGGCGTCTTGTGCGAAGCATGACGAGGCGTGTTACAGGACTTCACAATAAACGCGTGGATATACTCGTTATTGATATTTATGCCTTACACATTCGAGAAATATATGCATTTAAAAGTTCTTAAAATCTGAAGACTCTGCATTTTAATGCAATGTTAAAAACTGCCATCAAAGACAAACTGGTTTTACGTTTTTCCAGCGCCTGTTTTGAACCCCATTTTTGCCACGTCATAATCACGTTTTTCAGGATGATAAATACTTCGTAGATTGGTAATTTTAGAGCCTTTGATGTAGTCTTTTAAGAAGTGTAAGAAAAATGGTGATATCTATTTTATTGTTTTAACAGTATTGATGTAAAAAAAATATATCGATAAAAATATAGGGTGGTGATTAACTTTTGTCGGAGTGTATAGTTTATTTAGTCAGTACGCAGTCACCATACCGAACCTGAAGGAATCATACCATTTACAGTTTTACACAAAGCTGATATTCTGTTCTAACTACCTTTTATGTGCAAGAGACCTAGGTCTAACTTTAGTGAATGTCATATGTGTTTCACTATGCTGTAAAACAGTGTTCAAATCTGGTTAATCGCTCTCAATAGAAATGCGTGTTTCCATTATGTTATTATATACATGTATACTAATGATTCTAATTTAGTATCACTCCTATTATTTAATTTTAACCAATAGTTATCACTTCCATGTGAACTAACAAAAATGGAGGTTACTACTTACTTAAACTTCAAATGAATCATATTTTTTGGACTTTTTGACAGTCGGGATAATGAAAATACGTACATGTGCATTGTTTGAAAATATATAATTCAGTTGAGGACCCAGGTGGCTCAATGAGTTAGGTAGTTGGACTACCTAACAACTCATACAAACCTATCACCAATACGGTGTGAGTTCGCGCCCGGCTTTGTAAATTATAAAAAGGGTGCACTCGACTTGCAGCTGCAAGTGATAAAGTTTACCAGTTGCTTGCCCATGATCCGTGGTTCTCCCTGGGTATTCCGACTTCCTCCACCACTAAAACTGGTCGCCATGATGTAGCTGAAATATTGTTGAAAGTAGCGTTAAAACACCAAAAATCAAATCAACTCAAAATAAAGTACATTTTTTTTTAACAAACTCCATCATGTTCTTAATTAAATTCGTTAATCTAGGGGCTTTGGTTGGCGAGATTGCATGGTCTTGGATTTGCATTTAACATATCACAACCACTGTTTGTGATTTCGGCGACTTTCGCATATTGTGAGTTATACTAGAAACAACCTTGTTATGGACTTTGATTAAAATTACATCTCTCCCTTGATCCTCTTCACAGATGTGTGTCCCAGCGTCGCGACATACTGGGGAGCAAATGAGAGATGTGATTGTAACCAGATTAAAACTTATGCGTCTCTATAAAAAATGTAGGCTAGTCACGGAAGGTCGATGGCTTTTTCTGTGTACTTTAGTTTACTCCTCCAGTAAAACTGCCTGCACGATATAACTGAAACATTGTTGGACAGTAGCGTTAAATGCCTATAATCCAACAAAATCCACTAAATATATATACAATACTTGTGCACTGTCGAAGCATATAGGCAATATGTGTATGAGGCTTAGAAACGGGGGAAAAGGCGAGGCTTCGCCTAGCCTTTCCCGCGTTTCGCGCCGAATACACATATTTACCTATATTTATCCTGCAATTTTAAATAGTAAATAAACGTTTACAAGACGATGATAAAAGTATTTGAAATATTTTTTTGCATGTATTTGAAAACAATATCCCACGATGTGCCCCGATTTATATTTGTATGTTCTATTTATAACTGACCAATATCAAAAACAATATTGGGCAGGCTATATTGGTCGGTAAATACTGTCATTGCAGGATAAAATAAAATATAGCTTTTTACAATGTCGTTTCATTGAAGATTGACCTTGATCATCGCTTCATTCACCATTTTATATATATATTGACTGAATGCCATTATCCCTCTCCAAACCAAATGACATATATCGTTCTAAACAATTGAAATGAAAGGGATAGTGCCTAAAAGTTTGGTAATTTGCTTGAAAGTTTTTTTTTTTGCGTTGAAAGTTAATGTATACCTACAAAACAGGAGTATAACAAGACATTTGCCGAGATTCGACAAAAAGAACCGAGTATTTTTTTTTTTTTTTTGTGTGCAGCTTGTCTCCAAACATCATGAATTATGCATCTTCCAATTTCCTTAATACTTAATACGCAATTGCACACTTTGTACACTTGATTATGAACTCTTAACGCTTCCTTCAATTCCATAAAACGGTCATGTAGGTGGCCTGTGTTAATTCTTGACTTAATTTAATTCGCCAAAACTTCCATCCTGTTTCTTTTTCTAGCAGAGTCAGTTGAAAATTATTGTACAACCGCGTGCAGGTTTTCCATCGGCAGACATCCCCCCAACAACAGACTTCGCGCATGCGTAGTAAACGGTCACCTAAGGTCATATGAATAGGGGTGTATACATATTGTCGTACAGACAGGAATTTATGTTCGATATGTGTTTTCATGAAAATAAAAGTGGCTGGACTTTTTACCTTAAAACTCGATAATTGCTGTTAATTTATGTTTTAATGTACTCCTTGTAAAATTATCTGAACAAAAAAAAAATCACCAAAAATCAACAAGTCTAGAAATCATTTTGCATTATAATACGGTGTTATCCTGAAACATGATTTTTCATTTGTTTCTTATTTAGTGAAGTATGTACATGTAATTACATTATGTATTATAAAGTTTTTAAGGGTAGGGTTAGGGTTATGGTGTGTAACGGCACTTTCAACATATTTCAGTTATCGTGACGGCAACACCTCATCAGTCACTAGCAAGCTAGAAGAACTAAAATGGCCTATATTGGAGGAAAGAAGGCAGAGGGCTAGACTAGTCTTAATGTACAAGATAGTAAATGGTCCAGTTAAAATTGATGCCAATGACAGACTCCTACAACCATCACATCACGACTGAGTCGAAACATGGGCCAACACTCCTTTGAGATACCATCATGTAACACCATTATAAGGAAGGAGTCATTCTATCCAAGAACCATCAGGGATTGGAACGCACTGTCCGCTGACACTGCCACTACCAAGAGTCTTGAATCCTTCAAAACTCACTTACTTTATTAAATTAATCAAGTTGTTTTTACTTGCACATTTATTTTGTACAGCACTTTATTATTTCAGTTTTAAAAATTAAGTTTAAAATTGGCATGCGCACCAAAGTGGCAATATCGTCAGTGATTGATGGTGACCGCAAACTGGTAGAAGTAGAAGTAGAAGCAGAAGGCATATTTTATTGGTGGAAGAAATCGGAGTATCCGGAGAAAGCCATCGACCTGAAACCAGTCACTGGCAAACTTTATCACACAGTGTTGTATCGAGTGCATCTCGCCTGAGGGGGGTTTGAACACATGTACGTTTGTGGTGATAGGCACTTAATGCATAAGTAATTATAAATCCAACTACCATACATATACAATCACGATCACGACGGAACTATAACGTGTGTTTATGTGACATAGATATCAAAAGAAATTTCTTGTTTTAGTATACATTTCAATTGAAAGTTGTTGGCCTCAATAGCTTAGTATATAACTGAATGACTATGTTAGCTGGTATCCGTTTATTTGTTTACCAAGCAAAAGACTATATGTTTTTGATTATTCTTAAATTTATTATGACACCCTTTGTTTTTGTAAACTTTTGGTTATTTTTATAAAACTTTTGTAATCTTTTCTTGTTGTAAAACATTAAGCACTTTTAATGAAAATAGAATACCACATGTTTTGACCAAGTTGAAAAGTTTAAAACAAGTTCGAGGCCTCATGCTAACCATTGGTCTTCCTGTAGGTATTTTTGTTGTAAAACTTGTGTTGATAATGCGTTTTTGAAACAAATTCTCTTTGTTAATAAGTTGTTTCTCGTTCAATAACCCATATTTATTATAGTTAATAACATATACATGTATTTGTGTTTCTCGCTTTCTTACAAGTGCATTCAAGTTGAAATTAAATAAAATAACACTGGAAAGTTTTATTATATTTTTGTACACACACACAGAACACATCAAGAGTTCTGTCTGTATTACCAGTATAGTTTTTAAATATAATTACCGTTTTTTTTCTACAATTTATTATTTTAGCCAAAGGAGTGTGGATGCAGTTGGTCTTTTAATGAGAGATCTCGCTATACTTGGATATTACTTCTCATTGAACACCATCATATTTATAGCTCCATAATAGAGCACTGTTCCGCAACTAACTTCCGTCTGTAACGTCGATGTGAAAAAAGAATGACGTTATTATTAACTATATTATTTGTATCGGAACACAAATATTTGAATCTTGATGACTTTATATAAAAAAAAAATAGATACCAGTAACGTCAAAGATTGTTCCACACAAAAAACACATGTGAATTTTCACTTTTAGATAGTCGTTACATATGCAACAGAAGTTTGACATCTATAAAATCTCTCGGTGAAACGAAAACTTTGTCGTATGTAATGCAGTATTTTAAAGTCATGCATTTATGCACTAGGGGCGAGCAGGCAAACCATTACACTACCGATGCGGTTGGCATGCATTTGTTGTTGTTTAGACGTTTATATTTCTTTATACGTCATTTTCTTTAGCGATCCAACATCATGGGCTGTAAGATTGATTGTTGACTACTTTCTAGACTCTTTATATTAATGTTCATGTATGTTGTAAACGTTTAAGCATGTTATAATTATCATCAAGTAGCTACACCACCAACATGAAGAATAGTTAATGAGTGATTGTTGTTTAACGCCAAATGAACAATTTTTCAGCTATATCATGGCGAGAACAAGTTACATTCGATCAAATGATGATGATGTATACTTTGTACTAAACCAATACGAGTTGGATTTGTATGATCATAGCTCACTGAAATAGCAGTCCGCGGGTAGACATGTCGCTCCACTCGGACACATTATCCTGATTCCGAATCAACCAGTCCTTGCTATTACTCCTTAATGCTGTGTGCTTATCGGAAAGGCAGCAGATACCAATTTCGTTGTCTTTGCCTCGAACCCACGATCTACTGCACTCGAGGCGATCACACTACCATTAGACCCCCAACGCAAAGAAATGAATGGTCATACCAAAAATAAGTACCATACTTGGAAAGTCTAGCTCTAAAATAACATATAGGTAACCCAACTCAAGGACGGATCCAGGATTTCAAGTTAGGGGGGTGCACTTAAAAAATATTTTGGGGGCATTTCGTGTGAAAAATCACGATTTTACGCAAAAAAAATAAAAATTGTTTCCAATTTTAGGGGGGCGCGCGCCGGGTGCGCCCCCCACCCCACCCCACCCCCTTGAATCCGCCCCTGCAACTATTATTTTATTTATGTCCAACCTGGACTTTTCACACACTTTACCTTCCGTGTTGAACGATCTAACGTAGTTATTCAACCTATTTTTCTGCAATTAAAGAGTTGCTCGTCTCATATTTAAAAAAATATCAAATTAATAATATAAACGACATTTTGCTCTTTTGACATCCAACGCGACCAGAAATATCATAATTAAAAAATTAGATTTTATTAAGCTTTGTGTATATTCCGAAAATTAATAGATCACTTGTTCTGTATAATATCATGAATTTATTATTTTGATAAAGATTAAAGGGCAGACGCTTTAAGTCGCTACCCTAACAGATAAGCACAAAGGGTAAAGAGGCCAGTGAAAGCTTAAGCTTAATTTTATATGCGGGATGGATTAAAGTCAACCGAGATAGCCTCTCCGTATACTTAAGATTAAATCTTATTTATTTTTTTATGAAAGTGATCCATCAACGGTTTTTATTTTCTGTGAAGTGATATGTAAATATCTATGTTGTTATATAAACAAAGTAATCCGTTACATTTGAAATAGTACTAAATTACAAATTTCAATATTATCAAATCACAACCATAAAAAATAGTTCATGATGTATTATTTTTTTCTGTTACGATCATTTTGTGAAAGACGGATTTTAAATGTGATAGCCGTATATCTTGACAAGTAATGAGAATTCAGTTTACTTTAGGCCAAAACATCCTTTAAGAGATACAAGATAAAATAAATGTTAATTAATTTCCAACAAGCCACTTCATCTGATAATGGTTTGGATTTTAATAGTATTTCGTGGCATCATCGGTAGCTATCAATCGACGATATTCCCACGACCGTCACTTATTAAATGCTAATCAACTTTCAGTTAATGATAGCAATTGGAAAATCCAGTTGTAACAACGACCTACACGACACGCGATCAACTGTTTATTTTTAAAATGGCAGACGAACTGGATGGAGGAATACACAGAGAAAGGATTTCTTTTCTTCATTCTTCTAAATCTTTTAATATTGATGATTTATCCAATGGATTAACTCAAGTGTCAAATGGATTAACTTCTAATAAAGTCGTTGTGATTCAAGAAGAAAAACTTTTGTCTAATAATAATAAAGCAAAAATGTGTCGTCTGCCAAAATTATACAAACCACGGGATCTATTGTTTTCTATTTTTTCTACTGGTTTATTTGTTGCAGATATTGTGTCAGATATTTTGTTATCATTACAATATTACAGAGAGTCACAAATACTTTTATTTCAGTTGACAGTTTCGTTCATAGTTGTTCCGTCCTTGTTTTCATTTACTATTAATTGTGTATGGAATTATATGATTTACGTTGAAGAATCCGAAAAGAAAGACTTGGAATTAAAGATCTCCAAAAAACTTTTATTTTTCAGAGTGTTCTTTTCTTTAATTCAGCTTGGACGTCTCTTTAGGTATGTACGATATTCAATATATTTTTTTCTGCATTAACAAGCATTTTTAATGGGTTTGGGAGTATCGTCGAGATGTTATGACATTTTGTAATTAGGTACATGTATGTTTACTACATGTTGTTATGGTTATTCAATTATAGACTGATACACTAATAATCAGGAACACGGGTTAATTGGGGGCTTTCGAAGGACGGTGGAGAAAGTCGGGTTTTTTTCTAAAAATTATTTGTACTTGGCTAAAAATCAACAATTTGTTTCATAATCACTATAATTACATGTACTTATAAAATGGAATTACCAGAAAATATATTGCAGTTCATGAGTCACGGTCATGTATAAAATTCCCATTACAGGTTTTGCGAAACGAAAGTAGGTATATATATTTATATATATGATGTGTTTATTATAGATCCCACTGCTGGAATATAAATGCTCTTTTTTTTCAAACATTTCTTAGCTAATTAAAATCTCGTACACAATTTCAGCTATGAAACTTATTTAGTTACAATATTCATGCTTATCTAATATGTCGATAAATATACATGTATATTATATACAGTATAAGTATATTGGTAAGTGCGAATTTACGTTATATGCGTCCAGAGCCCCATTTCCCGTTCAGAGTGCCAAAATAAAATATCGATATGTTTGTTTTCCTGGTCCCTCTGAGTGTAAAAAATTGCATATAGAGCATGTATTGCTACGTGTATATTTATTTTTTATATTGTGGTCTCTTGATGTGAGAATTGTATTCATTTTTTACACTAAAAGGAGCTTAGAAAATTTATATTTGTTAAGCCGAGCCATTCCGAGACAACAGACAGTACATTCAATAAATCGCAATACGAATAGCAGGGTATATTATCCAGCAGAATGACTGCATGAATTCTACAAATAAACGAGAATCTCCGCTGTATCTTTTGCTAGAACGCATGACATCCGTCATGAATAATGACGACACGAACGTCATTTTTATTTACAATAATGGTGGTTAAAGACTCGTCACATCTCGGCCGATTCCGTTCCTCCGTCTAACAGCAAAAGATCTGCCGATTGCGTGATTGATATCAACATTAATTGAAGTAAATTCCGGATACAATGATTTCAATGATTGCTGTTTAACATCCAATTGAGCAGTATTTTCGCTGTATCCATGACGAGAACGAGATTAAATATAGCCAATCTTGAAGATAAACAAGGTGGGCGAAACTTTAGATTGACACAAGCACAGGAAAACAGGGATAGCTATATATATATATACTTACTGAACAGGGTCGGAAACTTTTGCGTTGCAATGGGACACCATTACAGGAACTGCCTCAATTTGTATTTTACCTGCATGCAAGGCGCGCGTAGCATATTCCTTACACGAGTAGCTCATTTTCGTCCTGTCCTAAGGATGCATGGGTTGTGTATTTGATGCCACCAGGCGTCCATTTCTGGTGTGTTGTACACCACAGCAGAGAAAATGTTAACGTAAAGAAAATGTCTAAAGGTATTTGTGAGGGATGGAGTCTAGGCGAAGGTTTTGGGACAACTAAGTCCCAAGCGGATGCGGAGATGTATTCTAGTATGGGGAAATTGGAGTGAATCCCCTGAAGCTGAGGAAGTTTGGGGAATTGCACCCATTACTAGCATTCTGATTGAAAAATTAAAATTAAATGTTTTATAATACATAGATTGCAAATTTTGGGGACTCTTAAGCGTCGCTTACATAATGAAATCCCGTGTCCGCACCAGCGACGCTTTATACTACAGAATTTTGTGAGCTGTCTTAAAATAAGAAGCGGAATATCTGGTGTACAGTCTCCTCACAAAATAAGGCAAGCGAAACATGATATTGCACGTTTTCAACCCATACCCTCGCAGGCCACCCGTTACAATTTTTCGATTTGTTGCAACCCGTTGCGTCTTCTCCCATTCCCCAAAAATATCAGGAATGTCAAAGAATTTTTCTTCTTTATCTTCATCACGTTTTATTTACACGTAAGTAAGAATATTGTCTATATTACCGCCCACATGTTGGGTAACAGGATATAGTATTTTTGTGTTTGGCCTTATGTTCGAATGGAACGACGATTTAACTTGGAGGGGGGCTGTGATTTCTAAAAATGTTTATTGCAAAAATATCTTGACCTGCATTGTGCAAGAAATGTTCTAGAAATTTTTGTACAATTTGAAGAAAATTTCATTATTTTTCATTGTAAAAAAAAAATGTTTGGCTCCGAGAAAATATAGCACACCCCCNCCCCCCCCCCCCCCCCCCCTAAAAGTTATTTGATCGACCCCTAATGAATAATTCGTACACAAATACTTTGTCATTGTTAAAGCTGTAACGGTTTTTGTCTGTGCGATCTGTATATACATGTATGATAGCCCAGAGTAATTTTAAAATACAATGTTGCGAATTCTTACAACGAAGAAAATGTAAAGGAGTTGATAGATACACGAAGGAATGTTGAACTAGGTGGTCCGTTATCTAGTAACAGTTTTACGGTGTCTTATGTAAAAAAACACTTGGCTGCCATGTTTTAGGTTAGCCTGTTTTTATTAATGAATTGTCGTTCATTACTGTCATAAGTTATTTTCAACGCATATGCTCGTAAATTAAAAATGATATGCTTATTAATCAAATCGGTTATTTTATCTATAGGGGAAACAAGTAACATGTATAAATACATCAAATTTGTTTTGACCTTTTGAGTGACCTGTATATACGACGTTGCAAAATAAACTCTACAGTAATTGTAAATAAGAATGATCATTTAACTTTTAGGGTGGGACTATATTTTTTTATGAATCAATTTTTCTGTTGCCAAATTATATAGCAAAAAATTAATTGCTTGGAAAGATACAAAAAATATATATAACTTGAAAGGATCCTGCGATTTTCAATGAATAGTTTTGGTTTTATAAAAATTGTTAAATTTTTATGTAAAAAAAAGAAATAATCTGATTTTTGTTTCGTGTCAAAAGCAATTCTGGCTCTGATTTTTGTTTGGTGTAAAACACAATTCTGGCTCTGGGAAAACATAACCCCCCTTAAGTTTAAAGGTATGCCCCTTAGTATATCGTTAATCAACGATAGTCTAGAGTTAATATAATGCGAGGAGGGGGAGGGGCATATAAATAAGATTTAAAATTACTTTTTATCCGCCTCTTCAGCACCCCACATCCAATATAATATACTTGACTGCCACCGGAAAAGAATAGCTAGATGGGTAGGGACAAATGACATCCATTTATCTTTTGTAGCGACGGAAATGCGCCTACTATTTTAAGAAAAGTGCAAAAATGACCTTTTACTTTCAAGGAGGGTGGCACTTTCTATACAGGACCCCCATCATAGTCCACGGTCGGTATGGTCAGGCATCCCGTATTATAAACCGACAAACTGCAATCGGGAGAGCATTCATCATCGGCCACATGGGGACTTGTTGAACACCTAAGTGTGTTAGGAGGCCAATCACCAGTACTCATATCAATGTTTTTAAAAAGAATGTAATCTTTTGTATTTTGTCGCTTATTAACTGCCAACTTGCATGGTTCTTTGTCCGTAATTAACACCGACTAAAAGCAGATTCACAAAAAATAAGAAATAAGTGCATTGTTGTACTGATTTAATGATGATTCGACAAATTCCGTAAGCAATGTCGATAATTAATAAGATGGCGTCCATTTCTTGATTGATCTCAAAACACGAGGAGTTGCATGTTTTCCCCCGATGCGCATACATTTCATAACATTTATAAGTTACAGAAACACGTGTTATTAACGCATCAATCATATAAAAAAAAATTACGATTTGGCAGATATAGCCCCTTTAAGGATAACATTCACCAGTTTCATTCCTTACATATAAATGTTTTCTCTTTCTTACTTTTTAGAAATTTTGAATACATTTATTATATGGTGTTAAGTTGGAAATGGAAAGGAACAGACAAAGAAATGCAAGTACGATTTCGTGCTATGGAAGAAAAACGTGATGCCTGTATTCTGGGTCTTATCGATGGATTTCTGGAATCAGCAATGCAGCTTCTGCTTCAACTTTATCTGGCATTTTATCACAACCTTCCAGCAACATATTTACGAGGTAAATAATCATAAAATAGATAACTGTAAAATAAACTAACAATAATAACTATAGTGGAGTGCCCATACGAAATTGACCCAATTCAAATTCTCGCCTACTAAATATATTTATTGATAATTGAATTTACATACCAACACTTTTAAACAACTTGTCATCCTATATATACATTTAACTCTCTATCTTTGTCATTTTTAAAATGTAAGCAATGAAAGATTGTAATACAAACATTAAAGTTTAACAAACCAGGTAAATCATGTATACACTGAACTACAAATTTCCTAATTAAAAGTTAAACACGTTCCATTGATTCTAACTGACCAGACTTCGGTTTGTAAGAATGTTAAATGCAAAGTTTGACCTACAATATTATTTCGAAGCCAAGCTCAGTGTTTTATATTGCAGAGGAGTTGGAGTGGACCGGAAAGTGGGGAGGACCAAGCTTGGGTAAACCTGAAAAGGTGGGGGGCAAACTTTTGAGGAGGACCGAAATGTGGGGGAAAGTTTAGGAGAGGACAGGAAAGTGGTCGGGGACAAGTTTTCATTATTGGCAAGCAAAAACGAAAAACAACAAGGGAGTCATTTAGCCTTAAAGCATGCGTTGGGAGGGGGGGGGGAATAATGTATGCAATCAAAAACGTTCTAATAATCTTGTCTGACTGCTTTTGAAAATCTAGTTTTAGTTTTCTTAAAATTTAGGAAGCATTAATAAATAATCAGTTTACAGTAAGTACCGATAATCAAATGGCTATTATAATTAAAATGTTCTTCTCTTTTCAAATTTATTTCATGAAATTCTGTTAAAAAGTAATTTGCTTGGATACAAATGTCTTATTTGAAAAAGACCATTTAACTTTATGGGGGGCTGTAAAATTTTAGGTTAAATAACCGATTTTCATGTGAAAAGGAAAGGGTAATACGATGATTTTAGCACTTAAAAAGTTAAAATTGTTGGTCCCTAGCATCAGGGATATTTCATTTGTTTTGTGTCTCCGATTCTGTTACAGAAGATAGCATGGACAATAGAGTTTCTATCTGCATATAAAACAATCTTTAATCCGACAATTTAAATCCAATTAGCCTTTCAAAATATAACTATAAAAGTTGGACCATGTTACGTGATTACGTTCTGTAGGATATAAAAACAAGTGCTTTCTTTTGTAAACAACAGATGGTGTTTGTTTCTTCTTAGTTGCATATTAACAGTAGTCTTCTGTTGAGAAAAAATACGAAACTATACCTGTTTATAATATGTTAGAATTATTGTAATGTCAATTTAACTCTATTGAAAGGGACAATGTGATGTAATAAACATCGTTTAGATTGTATCTATCAGATAAAAGCTTAAAAGGGCGGCAATATTATATTAAATTACAGACCAATTGTTTAACTACTTTAACCTATTCGAGATTTTTCGTGATGACACGGACCGAAACGAATCCTGCAGTATATATATAACCTGAAAGGGATATTGTCTACCAGCTGCGTAATTTTTTCACACCCAAAATTATTGTCGATTTCCGTACTAACCTTCATAAAATGAAGATTAACACCGAGTTATGCTGCAAAAGATACGATTTTTGACAAAAAAGACCCAAAACTATCGTTATCGGAATTACTGTTCGGATGACAAGAATGTAATTTTATTCATATTACCTTCTTATGTTACTCGTCTTGAGCATGCGCACTGTTTAGGAACAATAAACAACATGTGGTTCTTGGGCAAAATGTAGTTTTGATTATAAGTCATAAGTCATAAGTTTATTGGTTCACCAATCATGGGCCCACAGGGGGCATATACAATATGAGCAAATTAAAATATAATTGTTTTACAACATAAACAAAAAACAACAATAATGTTTTCACCACTAGTTTAGAGCCAAGTCCTAGGTGTGTATTGATCCCTGTAACAATTGAGGAGGAGATAAAATGCATCTTAAAATAAAGAATTAGTATGACTACTTGAAGCACCAAGGGTCCATGCTATTAGGATGAACTTATGGGCCACGCCAGTTTTGTGACTATACAATGTAGTAACAGTATCAAAAAGCCAACAATAAAAAATATTGATTACAAAATATATTACGATTCGTTCATTTCATAGGGTGGCCATCAAACAGGGAGAACCAAGGGACGGTGCCAGTTAACAGACATGTGACCCAATATAATCACAAGTCTGAAAATCTTGTGCTCCCTGCAAGATGGCCAGCCCGTGGATTCATCATTCCATAATTCAAATTATCGAACAAATTAAATAAACAAAGACAAAAATAAGGTAAAGTATTTACATCATGGGGTGTAGATATACACAATTTTGGACTTTCAGAATTTATTTTACATTTATCTAGAAAAATGAGCTCTATTTTGTTTTTAAATAATTCATTATAAGTGAAATAGTTTGCACTAATTCAGTTTAGAGCAATAAAAAAAGTCTTATTTTAGATTTTGGAAGGAAAGATTTTCTCGTGGAACTTTCTGATGACCAGTTTATTTCGCTTTTTTTTTTATGGGAGAAGCATTTTGGTCTTGCAAAAAAAATTATCAGTTCCCCCCTCAAGCTATTCAATTTTAATTTTATATGTTTTTTTACTAAAAAATTATTTTGATTCTGAATCTTGAATAAAAAAATTTGTTTGGACAGGAGAGAAAAAAAATATTCTGACTTGCCATTTTCACAATATAACCATATACTTGCCATTTTCACAGACACAGTATAATGAGTTTTTCTATAATCCTATACAAAATTTTGAAAGAAAAAAAATCATTATAAATATGTTTAAAAAAAAACACAGCCCCATTCAAAGTCAAGTCAGTACCATATAATTTGCCATTAATATTTTCCAGCAACTGTCTTCTGGAATATTAGAAGGTCTCTTTCGTTTCTAATCCAGCCCAAATTTATCTAAAACATTCCAGTCAATCAACACTGGCTACGTCATTCGTTTTCATCAGACATGTATTGCACTGTGTTCTATGTCTCTGTTTCATATTATCAAAAACTTTGACCACAGACGACATTTGACTCTTTTACGCTTATCAGCACACCAACTTAGTATCGAAAAAGGGCGATATCTGGGCATCCCTAGGGAAGATAGAGTATGTACTAGATGTAACTCGGGGGAAATAGAGGATGAGATCCATTTTTTACTTTCATGCAATAAACTGAAAACTGAGAGAATTAATAAGTGTCATAAATGAAAACTGTGGTAATTTTAATAATCTTGACAAAAAGAACAAATTCATATGGCTAATGAATAATGAGAATAAAGACATTTTGTATGAAGTCTGTAGTTCCATCAAACTACATGGAAAACTATGTCCATGATCAACAGCTATCTGCATCTCTACAGGTTTAAGGATATTGATTTAGTTAATGCCTAGTTGAATAATAAGATGCTACCAATGAACATGAGTATCATTGAACTATTATTAATATTTTCACTTTTGTGGCTGTGGTAATTATTCTTATTATTTATTTTTTTCTTATTTTATTTTATTTATTTATTTATTTATTTTTCTTTATATTACATAACAGTTCTTATAAGCACCGTCCCTTGGTGACCTTTGCAGATAGATGACATCATTCTCACATATATGCATTGGCCACAAGGAGAACTGCATGCTCATTATAGTGCAAATATGGTTTTGTATTCATTATAAAAAAAATTACATCTTTTTTACAAGTATAACAGCTCATATAAGCACTGTCCCTTGGTGACTTTTGCATATGCGCGACTCAATGTTGCACATGTGCATCAGTCACGAGGAGAACTGTTATACTGGTACTTTTATCATTATTATGCTAATTATGCTAAATCTGAACTCGAACCATCTTGTGGGAACTAAAGATATAACATGTTATTATTATTATTATTTAATATACCACAATAATGTTCCTCGAATACCACAGTCATTGATGTGCATACATAATGTACATGTATAGTAATATAATAACTATACATGTATATCTAGGACTATTTTCCAGGTCACTGTTGACAATTATTTTATAAATGTAGCATTTCTTTAGCATTAACTGCTATTTGACTTTATTGTTCATGTTATTGTCAGTCATGTGCATTATTATGTATGTTAATCATTCAATTTATTATAATGACTCTGCCCATAATGGGACCATGATTGGTAAATAAAATATCTTATCTTATCTTATGTTATTGTCTGTAAAACTGGCTAAAATAAATTAATTTAACATGTGTATCAAAATCTCGGGGAAAAACTTCATAACTTATATGGGGAAAAAATAATTTAGTTATTTTTAAGGCCGGCAAAAAAGTCCGATCGAAAATAACTCTAGTAGTTGCTTTAACAATTTGGCCCCATGGGGTGCCTCCTGGCATGTTTTCAATGGTTATTGTGGAAATATCGACTGAATCTGTTAAGGCATGTAGTTTTCATCCTTTCAAATCTTTCAAATCTATTCCTGATACAGAAATTATTTATCTCTACGTCTTTTAGATACACTATCGGTTCGCAAATAGCTTTTTTCCTCAACTTTTATAGAAACTTACCTGAATATCCATGCTGCATCCGGGCTACTGCCATCAAAATAGATAAATAAATAGAGTTGGCCTCGCCCAGGTCAGTGCATAATTAATTAGCTTCCGGTAACGATGGTCAGCTTTTTTAATCGAAAAAACAACGTTTCGGAGCGTATTCGTCAATAATTCGGTTTTTAATCTTCATTTTATGAAGGTCAGTACGGAAATCGACAATAATTTTGGGTATGAAAAAATTACGCAGCTGGTAGACAATATCCCTTTAAAGGCATATTGTCTACCAAAACCGTAATTTTTCATACCCAAAATTATTGTTGTTTTCCGTACTGACCTTCATAAAATGAAGATTAAACACCGAATTATTGGCGAATACGCTACGAAACGTTAAGTTTCAAACAACTTAAACGAGCGTGACAATTTGAAGTGTTTGAATCTTAACAGTATTTTGCTTACCTCAAAGCTAAAACCCAGAGAGTTCCGAACTTCCGTTTTTATAGGTGGCGTTGTTACTTTCACTTTGAATTTTTGTCATCCTGGACCATAATTCCGTTAACGATAGTTTTGGGTATATTTTGTCAAAAAAAGAACACCAATCGTATCTTTTGCAGCATAACTGTTTAATGATAGCTTAAATAAATCATTTATGGACAGTTAAAATTTATCTGAAAAATCGTAGACAATATGCCTTTAAGAACATAATTTTGATCCCCAGTAAAAAAAAAAACATATTAAAGAATATTATCGCCATCAATTGGATGCTCTTTTATTAAGAATGCATCGTGTCCTCGATTGAACCATTAATAAATAGGTCATAGGTTCTGAAAGCGCCCTTCAAACTGTCTATACATGTTTGATTCATTATTTTATTAACTTGTACAAATGTACACCCAAAATTACAGTTCAACACTTACATTGAAATATAATACATAAGTACAAAGATATCATACACATTATATATACTATCTTAATCTATCAGGACCTTGTGATCTGTGGTAGACTTCATTAATCCTTGATGTTATTATATGGATTACTGAGCAATAGACTAATATTTTAAGTTTCTATTTTATATATAGGCCTATTTTAGATTTTAAAAAGTGGGAAAAGTTCACCTTTTTTAGTATGAATATAAAAAGTCCTTTCTTCTTCAATGGAAAGTGAGTGAGTGATTGTTGTTTAACGCCAAATGAGCCATTTTTCAGCTATATCATGGCGAGAACAAGTTACATTAAATGAGATGATGATGATGTCTACTTTGTACTAGACATATACGCTTAGTTGGATTTCTATAGTGCTAACTCGCAGAAAACAAAAGTCCGATGGTAGGCAAGTCGCTCAACTCTGCCACATTATTCTGATTCCGAGCTAACCAGTCTTCAATCTTACTCCTTAATGCTGAGTGCTTAGTGGAGAAGCAGCAATTAACAATTTTATAGTCTTTAGTTTGACGATGAGGCGAGCACGCTAACCATTAAACCACCGATGCGGTTCTTAAATGGAGAGAAAGTTTCGTGTAATATATTATTTTTAATAACAATCACTAGCCTTTCTAAGAGATACAAACGACCACTCCCTCTTATAGCTACATACCTGCTCTTTATTGTTTGTTCATTGTTTTGTTTTTTTTTACTTTTTAGAGAGATTGACATTTATATTTAAATGTGTGGGTGAATTCTTTTTGTTTTTGTTTTCAGTTATAACGTTGTCCCTATCTCTGGCATGTACGGCGTGGATCCATACGGCACATTACAGACATAATCGTAATACTGACGTCACAAAAGAGAAAATGGGTATCCGGATAGCATTTGTATACTGGTTGTGTGTTTTAGCAGAACTGTCTCCAAGATTTATATTGTTAGCCTCGTTTGGGGCATATTTCATGCCGTGGTGTCTTATACTTCCTGTCGGCCATTTTATGCTTGTTATGATATTTCATATTTATTCAAATCCAGAACTTTATGGAATGTGTTGTTGCAAAGCAGGAAAATTTTTATTTCTTATTCTATGCAGTTACATAAACATATTCTGTTACATAAATGTGACAGGTGGGAGAACGTTCAACAAGAGATTTATTTACTATATTTTGTTTTATACTGAAAATGCAGTAATGGTGATCTTAGTGTGGTACAAGATGCAATCACACAAATCGTACATTGCCTTTACTTTGTTAATTATGCCTGTTGGCTTTGTTTGTCATTTATCGTTTTTATTGTTATATTACAAATTATTCCATCCTAATAATAGAATAGACCTATGAATACTCAGTATTGAGTTTTATTTTTTTAATTATATATAGCATTTATTATTTGTCACTATTTTTGGTATCAGAGCGTAGAATGATTGAACCGAAATTTGACCATGAATTTCGTATATTATTTCTATATCATCCTAATGATGTCCTTCACAAGCTTCCATCTATAAGCATAAGATACAGTAATATTACAGTAAGGCCTAAATTAAAATATTGTTTGTTTCCCCTTTGCGACCGACTCGCCGAAATCGGCGCGACTGAAAAAATTGTACAGCCCGTTCCGTGATTTTTTTTTTTTTTTTTTTTTTTTGCGATTTCCAGAATGTTTTCGTGTCCGATTCCGGCATTGGATTCATATTATGTAATACTCTTCCGGAACGTACCGTGAGTCATCATTACTAAAAAACCTAGAGTCCCGACTGTTCCGAATATTCGTAGAAGCATTTCTGAGTTTAAAGCTACGTTATGTGAAATTGTATTACCTGTTTATAACACATGTAAACAGAGTGGGAAACCAATTCCCAAAAGAAACCCCTTAAAATAATAAAAAAAAGAAATATGTTTTCTCTTGAAAGTCAAATAAATACTGTTCAGTCTTCAATCTTTTCATTGATATGGCCCAACTGTTGCCAACATACAAAGATATCAGTTTCTGACATTGGATACATTTTCCAACAAGATCCCACAAGTCTGTGACAAGGGACAGCATAAATTACATTCGTTGATTACAATTGCACAGATAATATGACAATAAACAAAGATATTGGGTGTCTAGAAATCAATTTGTTTGTCTGCCTGCAGAATCATGCTTGATAAAAATAATAATTCACCTACCTACCGACCCAGATCTTTCAGGCTAGGGTCGGAAAGGGGAAACAAACATATTTTTAAGGCTGGCCTAATATTGAAACAAAAGAAACAGTCCGTGTTGATATAACGGGTTTCTTTTTTTTTTCACATAGCTTTCACCCGAGTGTGAATGCGGAAAACCTCATCATATCCAATACGGACATCTTCTTTTGTTTCAACAGTAATGTATCTAACTTGTACAATAATGATGTTATAAAACAGATGATATGTATTCCCTTCTTCGCAGGATGTAAGAAAATGTCATTAAAATATTTGCGTAGTATTTTTTTTTGCACAAAACATACCAGTAACACAAGAAAATAAAACCAACATTGCGTAGGCTACATCTATTTATTGTGTCATTAAAACATCTATATTTCAAATTTAATCAACTTCAACTAAGAAATATTAATTTATTAGCCCCATTCGAAAAAAAAATATAGCTACTTGCTATACGAGTCATTTTTTTAACATCTTTGTCATTTGTCAACAAAGTCAAGATCTATGCTGACAAGACACTTTCTTTTGATGGAGATCCAAGTAGTGAGAACACTTTTGTTTGTGAACGAGTTTACCTAATTTTTTAAGCTCGCTCATAAAAATAACTGCAAAAACATCGGCCTCTAACAGTGACCTGTAACAGATATTAGAGGCCACATTTATAATAGCATTGCTGGGGTATTATTATACAACTTAAGTTAAAATTCCAAAAATGAAGAAGTGGGTAATAATATCACCTAGCACAATACTGGTTATTGCTAGTTACAAACAAAACCTACACAAAACATAAAAATTGGCAACGACAGACACCGATTGTAATTTTGTTTGGAACAAGAAGGGTTAAAGGGGAATTTGCGGTAGTGCCTACCTCCAAAATTTGTGGGCGGAGCTTATCAGCAAAAATCTCCGTTGATATAAACACCATATTTATGATTCTGTATGTCACATTACCAACGTGACCAAGGTCACATACCTCAGATATTTGAAGTGATTTTTGTAGGTTTTAGACTGATGAAGAATATTATTTTTAATGAGACTAAAAGTTTCGTAGGGAGGAACACTAGTGACCATGCCTGTCAAATATTTTGCGCCAAAAGTAACTATGAAACTGTGTATCATTCATTTTTCCTCCTCGAGATGACCGTGGCCAAAATAATGAAGAAACTGAATGTTTGTTCCGCCCACAGCTATTTATACCCACGCTCCCGCTTTAAAGCAGTTAGACCTCCATTGATCAGAAGGATGTATTTGCTTCAAGTTAGAAACACCAAATACTTTCGCCTAACATTATTCTAAACTTATACGTTTCAGTGGGGCCGTCGTGGTTGTGATCGTGTGGTAGTTGATTTACAACTACCTGTGGAATTGGTGCTTTATCACCACTAATGTTGTGAGTTCGAATCTCGCTGTGGCGAGGCAACATTATATGATATGTGTCAGTGAAGTACGCGAGGTCGGTGGTTTCCTCCACCAATAAAACTGACTGCTATGATACGCCTGAAATATTGAAAGTGGTGTTAAACAGAATAAACCATCAACATATTTTTTTCAGCATTCTTTAGTATGGGCTTTATAAAATCTACCAACATTATTCGAAATTTAGTTTTTCAACGTGAACATACCTTATATATAAGTCCTAAGTATAATTCTAAACTTGTATCTTTCAACAGGGTCACAGGTGATACAGAATTACTTTAACATAATTCTGAACTTATAACTTTCAATTTTCACATGCTACATCGGATTCTCTTAAAACAAACAAGTATGCTTTGTAAAATTCCCTTAACAATAAATCTGGCTTATTCTTTTCAGTATGGACATACAGTCACATAGAATTCCTCTAGTATAATTTTAAGCTTGCCTTTTTCATCAGAGACATTTACTACCCAGATAATAATCACTCGTAAGAAGAGTTTGAAGATACCAAAGGGGTAATCAGAATCCGTAAATCGAAAAAGGACAGACAACACAATGGCCATAAGAAAAAGTACAGAAAGACAAACAACGATCTACAAAACATACACATAATACTAAAGATCGAGTAAAAAAATCGGGGGTGCTTCCAAAGGGTAATCAATTCCTGCTCTAGTGGCATCAGTCGTGTTAATCTTATTACAAACCCGGCGATAAGTCATGAATGCAGAAAGGACCGGGAATAGTTTGCGACAAGTGGAACACATCCATAAATGTCAATGAAGTCATGGTGGCAACCGCAAAACTGAAAAAAGTTATGACTTCAGCTTAACCAAGAGGAACCCTTGCTTCAGTAGCTTCCTTGTTAGCAGCAACCCTCTATCAAGGAAATCCTTGTAGGAACCACAAACTCTGGAATAGTTATCAACTGAGAGATATATACTCCATATGCAGGTGCTGCTGGAATGTTGCTATATATAAATGGAAAGTTCACAATGGGAATATTGAAATCAGCTTTTGCCGTAAAGTTCCGTTCTTAGCCGCACCTCACTATCAATTTCGAGGTGTAGGTCAAGGGATAACTATTATTGGTGGAGGAGACTGGAATATCTAGATAAAACCAATAACAACAAACTTATCACGTAAATGATTGAATACACAATATATATAATATATAGTTAGCAATTGTTGATTGACGGCTAGTGAGCTATTTTTCCCAGCTATATATCATGTCGAGAACAAGCTGTATTTCAATGAGACCATGATGGTGTCCGCTTTGTACTTGACCAAACACGATTGGTATAGTGCTAGCTCGCTAAAACAATAGTAGGCGAGTATAGACATGTCGCCCAACTCGGACACATAATCCTTATTCCGAGCCAACCAGTCATTGCTTATACTCCTTAATGTTGTATGCCAATTCCATTGTCTTTGATTTGATCCGACTCGAAACGTGCACACTAGCCATTACAACACCAATGTGATTTAATAAGTACCCTAGTGATGATAGACACTTAATAATATAAAGATGAAATGCAACTAGCATGCGGTCATTAGCATGTAAATATGATTGATTGAAAGTCGATGCTTTGGGGGTTTTTTTTCATTTGTTTATATTATATTTACTAATTTTAGTTTGTATGCTTCAAATTTGTATGTGTACTTGTGATAAAAACAAATACAAATTCAAATATTGTTATTGTTATTAGACCAGAGAAACGTGCATCTAATCTGTTTTAAATTGACTTCATTATTAAGTTTATTATGTTGGGGGAAAAGTCAAAATTTAATTTAAACAAAAACAATATTACTCAAGGCGATAAACAACACTTCGTCATGAAAAAGAACCCCAGTATATTGAAAAATATTTTTTGGAAGCACAGAAACGTCAGCATATCTTAAATTAATAGTTTGTAAAGCTTTAATAACTAAATACTTTAGTCATTAATTTATACCAGTGTGTGGGCTGACAGGTACTGTGAATTCGACATTTGATGATTTTATTCGTCCAAGAAACAAAATATAACATACAAAACAAGAAACATACATTTTATCTTATCTATCATTTTACCATTTATCAAAGTTAGCAGCATGGTTACGCTTTAAAGTCTTCATTTCATTTCTCAGGTATAGTATAGAATTGGTATATTATATATAATTCCATACACCTGGCTACAACTTGAAGAGTATAACATATTCTTTCAATACATTTTCGTTTTAGAGACTGAACCTGGTTGGATGTTGTTCCGTCCATCCGCCTACTTCGGAACTTCTCTGTGTCACATGGACCATTTTCCTTAAATGTGGTACTTAATTTTTATATGCCCACTCCTTACCCTTTGTCATTGAAAGGAGGTAAAGGCTATACAACATAATTCTTCGATCGCATCTTAATACTCTGAGATTACCGGAGCAGCATGTACAACATGCATAGTAAAGTTAGTTGTAGTACGGAAAAAATCATATGCACAACTGGCCCTCGGCACAGCGAGGACATCTTCAAGCAACAAGTCAAAAGTTAAGCTAATTTGAGAAAGAAAATGAACTGTTCATAAATATGCTTGAGTGAGCAATTTTCCCACTGTATCATGGTGAGAACAGGTTATATTTTAAAGAGATGATGATAAGGTCCACTTTGTACTAAAACCAACACGCTGTGTTGAATTTGTATGGTGCTAGATCACTGAAAATCTGTCCGATGGTAGACATGTCGCTCCATTTAGTCACATTATCCCGATTCTGAATCAACCAGTCTTTTCTCTTTCTCCTTAATCCTGCGTTTGTAGCGTTGAAACAGCAAATGTCAATTTTATTTTCTTTGGTTTGACACGACAGGGGCTTGAACCCACGATCTATCGCACTCGGGGCGAACACGCTTATAATTACACCACCCATGTGGTTAAAAGATGTATGCAGATATGACCTTTTATTGTTGTAGAAACTGATGTTTTCTTATTGTTTCTCATACGGTATTAGTGGTGTAATTGTTAGCGTGCTCAACCCGAGTACTAGTGCACGTGTAAGGAGCAAGAGTAGAAACTGGTTGACTCAGAATCAGGATAATGTGTCCATGAGGATAGATAGGTCTACCAGCGGACAGTCGTTTCAGTGACCTAGCACTATAAACGTGCAGCTAGGTGTACTGGTCTACATGGCATCATAATCTCATGAAAATGCAACTTGCCCTTGTAAAGATATATATCTGCAAATTTACTCACTTCGACGATAGTCATTTTTATTTCTAAATGCAAGACATCCCTGTTACCAGAATCACTCGCAAGAACAATATGGATCATTGTCACCGCCGTATTATTCATGCTTTCGAAAGAACGAGTGAAAGCCCGCCATCCTTTAATTCGGTTATAAGTACTTGCTGATGATCTCAATATGAGATATAAGTACTTATTTAGTTATTTATGTCTGATTAGGGTTTAAAGTTATCATATATCATGGTTGTTGATATGTGTACATAACCTTTTGTTTGTGTTTGAATGTATTTGTTATATATTTACATAGTAGGGTTGCACGACATCAATAGATGTGAGATGTGAAAAATGTATTTGGAATTAAGGTGTCCAGGTCTTAAAACGGCTGAAAATGTGTGTCAAATGTGTTTTAATGGTAGGGTGTATTCATTGAATTTTGATAATAACCTTATTTTTCGAAAAGAGAACTGGAAAGTTTCTTTTTTTTTTTGTTAAAGTTGTTTAATCAAAGATTCCTTTTGGGATTTTACAAACACAATTATAATAGATGGAATAATACGGCCACAGTGTGAACGGTTTTTTTTTTGTGTACACAGGCTGCACAAGCAAACCGCTCATTTCAAAGTTTTGGCAAGCCCGTGCTCCACTTACAACGACGAAAGTTACAATCCTCCATGTAACCATAATAGAGAGATCAGCAGGAATACGAACCCCAATACGATCACAAATATTTAACCCACAACCTCTCCGGTTTTTTCAAAGAGTCAAATGTAAGGTCCGAAATGGTGCTAATTCAAGAACCGGCCTCTCTGGTAAACAATGAAGGCCACCCATTTTTTACCTACCGGCAAATACAAATCCCTGTGGTAACACAGAAGAAAAACGCCATAATATGAGCTAACGTACAATGTGGGCATCCGACATGTCCCATCTTCATCTTGCCATATCCCGCCACATGAGTAGGACTTACCAACTCACCGCCACGAAAACCCGGGGCCCGACGCTTATTGCTGGAAAAGGTGACTGAAAAGTTGTATTTTTTTTTTTAAAGTTGTTTAAAGAAGATAATGTTAACGATAAAAACAACTTCTCCCTTACTATGGATGCATAAGAGGCCTAATAAAACATTTGTGATCTCACACGACTCCACTCAATGAAATTACAATAAAATGTTTAAATTGTGATTGAAAATGTACGTGCGAATTTCAATTGTATTGTAAAATGAACACCAATTCATTACATAGAGGTCAATTATGGGAATAAATGGGTTTGACTTTTTAGTTTTTACTAAATATACGAGCTGAAAATAGGTCATGTTAAATATAAAATTACTTGATTACAACTGTACTGTAGACATCAAGGACGAATAACGACTACTGCTGAGGGGGGGAAATGATCAGCAGGGGACATTTGTTTACTGCGATCTGATAGATTATATATGGTATACGGAAGAGAGAAAAAATCTTTCTTGAAGTCTTTTCAGCTACAGAAAAATCATAATAGCTATATTTAAACTAATTTTCTTGCAGGTAATAGTGACATATTATTGCATTTTATTACTATCGTTGTATTATATTCGGAATAAATCAAAACATTTCAGAAAATTCTTCTGATAATATTGGGTAATTGTTTAAAATAGGAACCAGTTTTGCAACAATTTATAATGGTCGGTCAAACTCAGATTAGAAAATGGGTAATCCTTAACTGCTCTTGGTATGAACTTCGGCGACAAGTTAGGATTAGTGTTTTATCAAAACGTACAAGATATCTGGTTACATGTAAGTAGATAATGTCAGACTTTTTATATATTGTTTGGACAACATTATGTCAACACAGTCGTCAATATTATAACAGACATGTAAGCTAGGTTCAAAATGAATTCAATGACATAATCTGTAACGTTGAAATAAAAACATAGATTCTAATTTAAATTCTAATTTAAAAGTGCATATGTACGTCATACCTTTTTCCATCCGATTTAGTACACTCGAGGTCTTCCTTGAATAACCTTCATTATCAAAAGATTGGAAAACCAAATAATTTATAAGTCTAGTCTGTGGGTGCTAGTAAATCAAAAGATCCAAACAACAGTCAAAAATAGGCCAAGGTCACATATATCTAAAGGGCATTCACCTTAGTTTTGATAAATTATGGTCGTTTAAGAAATGCGATATCAAACATCAAGATATCTATAATAAACCATGTCAATAACGATGCAAATGAGATAATTCTGTTTTTGGATTTTTTTTTTGTTTTTTTTTTTTTGACTTTCTTGAATGAAAACAGTTTTTTATATTGAAGAAACATTTGAAATATATTTTGTAATGGCAAGCTGCTCTCGTTAAAAATGTATGCTTAAACATTTCTTTTTAATAAGAAAAATATGCACAATGCAATCTGATTAAAATCATATTCTCATCTTGCTCCCGTTTTCTGATAAATCATATTCTCATCTTGCTCCCGTTTTCTAATATGTCGGAGCGCGACATATCAGAAAACGGGAGCAAGAATAGATGAGAATATGATTTCGCAGCGACATATCAGAAAACGGGAGCAAGATGAGAATATGATTTCGCTGCGACATATCAGAAAACGGGAGCAAGATGAAAATATGATTTCGCAGCGACATATCAGAAAACGGGAGCAAGATGAGAATATGATTTTAATCAAATTGATGCACAGTGAGAATTCAAGCAACACACATAGAATAATTTACTTCAAGAACACTCACTGGGGAATACAATGATATTTAAAAAAGACATGTTTGTTGAAGTAAATGTACTGGGTTTTTGCTTAGACAAAAATCGCACAGTTATAAGGTCATTGATCTAGTTTTCTACTAAAAACAATATGCATCGAGGAAAAAAAACAAATTATTTAATTTAAAAATGAAACAGATGGGCTTTTTGAATATTAAATTTTCACCATTGTTTCTGGAAGCAAAATAAATAAATGACAAATACAATTATTTTAGAAGATTTAATCTAAGCGGATCAAAAATGGAGTCGAGCATACAGTCGTTTAAATAATGATATTTACACTGTAATATTTGAGAGAAAAAACATTGATAAAATTTCCCTATGTATGTGTACATAGCGGTAACAAATTCGGGGTCATTGACATTTCAGAGTTTTGTCATTTCTACATCCTTTACACAGAACCATCGAAACAGAAAATCATAGTTTGTCACTTATTTATGTAAATTTAATAAACGTATAATAAGCATGAATGACATTTGGGTTAATAATTCCCGTAATATTTACACGAACTGTATGATTTATTTTAGAAACAGGTGTAGATCTGCTTTATCGTGTATAAATGGGGACCCTCGTGGTCGTGATCGTATGGTTAGTTGGATTTACAACTACCGGTGCAATTAGTTCCTATCACCACTAAAGTTGTGAATTCCAATCCCGTTCATGGCGAGGTGCACTCGATACAACATTATGTTATATAAAGTTTGTCAGGGACTTGCGACAGGTCGGTGATTTTCTTCGGGTACTCCTGTTTCATCTACCAATAGAACTGACCGCCACGATAGGGATCAGAAAACAAGTCACTTATATAAATTCTTCTCTCAGATACAAAAAAGAAAAGAAAACAAAAATACATATAAGATGGATAGGAAACATGCACATTATAATACACACATTTGTTTAAATAAACATATGAAGTGAAGGGGTGACAATTTGTACAATGAACAATAAAATGACAGATCTAATATTATGCAACAAGTAAAAGCAAGATACATTTATATTCTATGATGTAAAACGTTTAGATTTTATTATAAAATCTTGAATTACAAGTTGGATTTGCAATAAACGAAGGAACAATTACCCATTTAGCTTAAGAATGTGAAATTATAAAGAACTTTAAAACAAAATCTTCTAATATCTTATTTTTTTTTTTTAAGACTCAGTGAGTAGCTGCATGGTTGTTGTTTAACACCAACTGCGTAAAGTTTTAACTATATAATGACAGGAACAAGTTACACTAGATGAGATGATGGCGATGTCCACTTTGTGCTCACTAGACCATTACGATTAGTTGGATTTTTATAGAACTATAGCCCTCTGAAACAGCATTCTGCGAGTAGACACTGCACTCGTATACATTGTCATAAGTCTGAGCCAACCAGTGTTTGATGTTACTCCTCAATGCTGCGTTCTTAGCGGCGAAAGAACAAATACTAATTGCATAGTCTTCGGTTTGACCGAAGCGGGGCTCGAACTCGAGGTATCGCAATGAAGGCGAGTACAATAACTATCATACCACCGATGCCGTTACGAATGGTGACGGAAAGTCTGTCTTACTTTTCATTATGACCAGTCAGTACTTTCAATGTCAACATATTTACAATTCAGAATTATTGACATAGAAAATGTTGTTTACTAGTATAAGAATTCTAGATAATTTTGGGTTTCGAATATCAGAAATGTGATGCGATATTGATAAGAAAACAAGTGCATACAGTAAACGAATGCAAGGTGGTGAAAACTTGTTTTTGTCAAATCAACATTATTTCGATGCGTTATGTTTTGAGTTGAATGATAACTACCAGGTATAATTTCTTTTTGTGGTAAGTATAATGATCTTTAGCCAGCAGATTGTGGTAAGTATAATGATCTTTAGCCAGCAGATTCTACCTTCTTAGTTTGTAGTCACTTAACTACGAGGATTCACTGACCACCTATTGTATTGTCCATGTTTATGTTTTCTTTCTTCTTTGTGATAATGTGTGGTCATTTTGAGTTGAATCGTTGTATTGTCGTTGGAGATTATATAGGGACGTCGTGGTCGTCATCGTATGGCCACCTTGCTACATACCTACACTTGTTTTTGGTTTGTTAATTTGTTCTGGTCAAAAATGTAATATAGCTATAATCGA
>MJUT01007078.1:93685-142825 GCA_002080005.1 Gigantidas platifrons
GGGGGGGGGGGGGGATTCGAGGATGTGACTTGACAGGTACAGCAAAAGAAGGAATATACTAAAGGTCTGTTATAAAGAAACGTTACATAATTCTTTGATTATATCATAATTCTACTTTTCTCAGTCATCGAATGTTGAAAGATAGCAGTTGGCCAATCAACATTCTTCTTTCCGCGGGAGTTTACCAACGCATGCATATGGTGCGAATATTACAGTAAGAAGTATTCCCCGATACGGCGATAGAAAGAATATCAAATACAGTTGATAACAATCTTACTTCTTTACTTCTCATATTAACTTTTGTACTTAGTGTACATGTTATATTAAACGATTGTGGTTTTTTGTTTGATTTGGTTTGGTTTATGGTGTTAATAATTCCCATAAAATTTACACGAACTGTATGATTTATCTTAGAAACAGGTGTAGATCTGCTTTATCGTGTATACATGGGGCCGTCGTGGTCGTGATCGTATGGTTAGTTGGATTTACAACTACCGGTGCAATCAGTTCCTATCACCACTAAAGTTGTGAATTCCAATCCCGTTCATGGCGAGGTGCACTCGATACAACATTATGTTATATAAAGTTTGTCAGGGACTTGCGACAGGTCGGTGATTTTCTTCAGGTACTCCTGTTTCATCTACCAATAGAACTGACCGCCACGATAGGGATCAGAAAACAAGTCACTTATATAAATTCTTCTCTCAGATACAAAAAAGAAAAGAAAAGAAAAGAAAAATACATATAAGATGGATAGGAAACATGCACATTATAATACACACATTTGATTAAATAAACATATGAAGTGAAGAAACAGCATTCTGCGAGTAGACACTGCACTCGTATACATTGTCATAAGTCTGAGCCAACCAGTGTTTGATGTTACTCCTCAATGCTGCGTTCTTAGCGGCGAAAGAACAAATACTAATTGCATAGTCTTCGGTTTGACCGAAGCGGGGCTCGTACTCGAGGTATCGCAATGAAGGCGAGTACAATAACTATCATACCACCGATGCCGTTACAAATGGTGACGGAAAGCTGTATTACTTTTCATTATGACCAGTCGGTACTTTCAATGTCAACATATTTACAATTCAGAATTATTGACATAGAACATGTTGTTTACTAGTATAAGAATTCTAGATAATTTTGGGTTTCGAATATCAGAAATGTGATGCGACATTGATAAGAAAACAAGTGCATACAGTAAACGAATGCAAGGTGGTGAAAACTTGTTTTTGTCAAATCAACATTATTTCGATGCGTTATGTTTTGAGTTGAATGATAACAAGCAGGTATAATTTCTTTTTGTTGTAAGTATAATGATCTTTAGCCAGCAGATTGTGGTAAGTATAATGATCTTCAGCCAGCAGATTGTGGTAAGTATAATGATCTTTAGCCAGCAGATTGTGGTAAGTATAATGATCTTTAGCCAGCAGATTGTGGTAAGTATAATGATCTTTAGCCAGCAGATTCTACCTTCTTAGTTTGTAGTCACTTAACTACGAGGATTCACTGACCACCTATTGTATTGTCCATGTTTATGTTTTCTTTCTTCTTTGTGATAATGTGTGGTCATTTTGAGTTGAATCGTTGTATTGTCGTTGGAGATTATATAGGGACGTCGTGGTCGTCATCGTATGGCCACCTTGCTACATACCTACACTTGTTTTTGTTTTGTTAACTTGTTCTGGTCAAAAATGTAATATAGCTATAATCGAATCAATCAATTATAAATCAGATAATGTGTGCAAATCGAGACGGTAAATGGAGGAGGGGGGGTCGACGATGTGACTTGACAGGTACAGCAAAGGAAGGAATATACGAAAGGTCTGTTATAAAGAAACGTTACATAATTCTTTGATTATATCATAATTCTACTTTTCTCAGTCATCGATTGTTGAAAGATAGCAGTTGGCCAATCAACATTCTTCTTTCCGCGGGAGTTTACCAACGCATGCATATGGTGTGCGAATATTACATTAAGATGTATACCCCGATACGGCGATAAAAAGAATATCAAATAAAGTTGATAACAATCTTACTGCTTTACTTCTCATATTAAATTTTGTACTTAGTGTACATGTTATATTAAACGATTGTGGTTTTTTGTTTGATTTGGTTTGGTTTATGGTGTTTAACGCCACTTTCAACAACATTTCAGTTATATCGTGGCGGTCAGTTTTATTGATGGAGGAAACCGGAGTATCCGGAGAAAATCACCGACCTGTCGCAAGTCACTGACAAACTTTATCACATAATGTTGTATCGAGTACACCTCGCCATGAACGGGATTCGAATTCACAACTTTAGTGGTGATAGGTACTGATTGCACAGGTACAGTATCATGCCAAAAGTGAGTGACGTTTTAAAAAAATCCCTATATAATCAACCAAAACCATATTTTTTCAAAAAATGATGGTGAAGTCATTTCTGGATAGATTTTAACAAATTTTTCACCAAAACATTCAGAATTGTTTATATTTTGATTGTTTATTTGCTCAGTATGTTTATATGAGTAGTTTTCATTTGTACATAATTTAAACATAACAAATAAAAATTGACTTTGATTTTCCTATATATTTCAACTAAAAATAAATCCTAAAAATTAACAACCCTCTTTATATTGTGTACAAATAAAAACCACTCAAATCAACATAACGAGCAAATAAACAATCATAAACGCAACTACAAATGTACCATACGATCACGACCACGATGGCCCCATAATTGACATATTATATTTTATACATTAGTGTACATGTTATGGTTTTTCAACTAATTACATTGTATATACTTTCTAGAGTATGCAGTTAATTAAAAAAATAGTAATCTACTTGAGAGTGTATATCTGAAAGAAATTAATTTAAAAATGTAATTGCATAATATAGCACTAAGTACAAAATATAATATCGTAAGTATAACTGTAAACTTACAGGATATGAAAGAGACCCGCTGACTAAGGGTTTCTGTACGCTATATTCTATCATAGATAAAGTCATTATTTCATAGATGTGCCCAATTTCATTTACATTCAGTGGTTTTAACCTGTATTAATTAAAAAGAATTACCCAGGCTTAAATCATGGGAGAAACAACATTAAACATTACAAACTGACTGAAAGCGAATACAAATCAAAGTTGAAATAGTGTACTTATCTAATGGAGATCATGATAACATCGTATCGGTTTTATTTCTAAAATGTTTATCAACCTTGAGTTAAACAGCAGGGGAATGCAATGCACTGCATCACAGTAAAAAAAATAAAACTAATGAAATATCGTATTTCCTGATTGCCACGTTTGAAAACAGACGGGGATTACTTTGTAATTACATATTATAGAGCTTTTATTTATATAGTTCGGTTGGTTATGTTTTCATGGTGTGAAAAGTGCAATATAAGCACAAAAAACTCCAGAATAAAGGACACTGAGGTGAGAATGTGCTTAACTTTTTATTTTGCCCAAGAACGTTGTTCTCGTGTCAACAACCTGTCGGACAAAGATCTCCAAACAGTTTTCTGTTTCCGCGGCGATACATTTTATTCTATGGTCAATTTACTGATCCAGAAAACATACGTGTTATTTTAGATGTACATGTAGCTGTGGTACTGTAAAACTTTCATGGAAGGTTATGATCACAGCGCTACATTTTCTACCCTTTTAAAAACTTAAACTTTGGGATTTAGTGATCTAGATTTGTTTTGTTGGTTGTAATTTGCACTTATGTAATGGTTGGGTTTTAATCTGGCTGATATAAATCGTTTCGTTAATTTTTTTCTACAACCCTCCACATTTCATTATCTTTGCACTGCTTAATTTTATTGTCCGTCGCCTTCCTTCGGGAAGCAAACATAAACTACATGATTAGGAAAATTAACTTGAAATTGCATATCCGGTAAGTTTTCACTTTCTGAGCAAATAAATATATTGTCAAACCGCAGCACGGAACAGTATATAAATCTTGAAAACGTAAATAAGTTGTAAAATATACTAATACACTAATACAAATCACCACGGACCCTGAATTCATCTGCGAACGTTTACAAATACAGACATATGTTTGTACAGCGGACGCACATTTTGACAACAAAACCGATACAGCAAAAAAAGTTCCACATCCTTGAAAATGTTCCCATTCGCATACTCTCTTTATTCAATATTTTGTAACAATAGCCATTTAGATTGGTAAATTGTGGGAAATGCTTTACCGTCATAATCGGGAATGTTGTTTTTGATATTAACCGCAACCACAGCGTAGCTAGAAAACTACCCTACACGACCTTCCAAAAACGATAATGAAAAGAGATTTGTATTTGAAACTGAAATATTTGAAAGGAATTAATCAGAGAACAGAATGGTACGTAGACCTTGAATATATGGGGGATACTACTGACAGCAATTTAACCGGCAATTATATATACTAGTATATATATTCCTACATTTTTTTGTATCATACTCTACTTACCACTATTTCATGTTATCAGAATCTACACAGGGGGGGCGGGGGGGGGACAGATTTATTGTTTCTGAATTGCATTGAACATTGTAATCACATGACTTGCTGTAAAAAAAGAAAGCTTGAACAGTGATGGTCAAGAAAACGAACGATCACCTTTAACCTATCACCTAAAATGATCGAAAATATATATATAAAAAAGGACCAGGACAGTGACGACACATGACGTTTGAAATCCAGGTCCTGGCACGGAACAGACACAATGGTGGGGCTAAACCGGTTAATAGGATCCCAACCCCTCGTGATAACCGGATCACCAGTGGCAATACAAATGATAAAAATAAACAGATTTCTTTCCACTAAATATGTATTGATGGATGGCAGTTGCAGATATTTCATAATAAATATTGTTTAAACTAACCCATATTATGACGTGTTTTTAAATTTCGTTGCCATTTGAACTAGCAAATAAATACTGTACATTTTAGGGGGCTAGCGTTATGATGCTCAACGCCACTTTCAACAATATTTCAGTTATATATCGTGGAGTTGAACATTTTGAATTCACGATTCATTTAAAATATTTCAATAGAAAAAAAGAAGTGGATATGCTACTACTGTGTTAAACCAAGTTAGTATTCTATTGGAAGTAGTAATGATAATAATAAAAAAAAAAGTTAGATATGTCGCTTTGATACACAAATAACATATGTTTCTATAATAGCATATGCAGATGTATATTTTGTTTATCGCTTTCAATATATATATATTCTGACAAAAACTTGTTAAAAAAGGCATTAGTGAGGTCAAGGTTTGATATAATATATATAAGATTTATATTGCCCTTCAGATATTCTTAAATTAAGCGTAAAATAATTCATATATTTCATTATGTTATAAACAACTTCTTTGTATCTTTGTATGATCCCTTGTAATAATAATTTCTTGAACTTTTACACTACCCTCAACAGTATTACGACCCTTGTGTTATATATGTAGGACACTCTTCTCGTCTGATGTATATTCGAATATATGGTTAATATTTCAAAGTTTATGGTTCTACCCATTCCTAACGGACTTGCCATTTAACTTTTGGAGGGAAAGGTGGAGATTAGCTAATTTTTTTTCTGTTGCCAAATTTTATATAAAAAAAATATTATATTTGGGAAAAAAACTACGAATTTTCATATCCAACAAAAATCTGATATTTGTTTCAAGTGTAAACAATTGTATGGCTCGTGAGAAATACATAGCCCGGGCCCCTACCAAATACTAAAATGGTAGGTCCCTTATATAATTATATTTCTAAGCTTATAATTTCACTCATTTCTAACTATTATTTGTTTCCCATTTAAAATTACATTCTCCCTTGCCTTTAATGCACAAACAGCATGGTTTAATAAAGGATTGATCTCAATTTTTTTTCGGTTCATGAAGAAATAAACTCAAAAATGTGGTACACACTGTGTAACCCGCGAAGCGGGTTACGCAAGGGTGTGTACCACATTTTTGAGTTTATTTCGAATGAACCGAACAAAAAATTGTGATCAATCCTTATAAATGAATTCCTAATTATTTTTTTTTTCTTGTCCTAAACATATTTAGACGGATAATAATTGCTTAAAAAGAATTAAAATTAAAAATTTTCCCAATTGAGACCCCAACATGTGACTTCCGGTTAACATTTTTATCTGTGACATGATTCAAGCATTTGCTACAAATTTATTTATTTATTTTTAAACAAATTCATCTCAACTAATCGACATACACAGCTTGTAAAACTTTTAACTCGAATATTATCACAAAGTCCTGGATCTTTTATTAAATTGTGAAACATGACAAGAAAACATTCATAAAAGATCAAAAGTATAGATACAATCAAATGTAAAGAGCCTACGTGAATACCATAATACAAAAATAAAATAAAGAGTCTGCTGTTCTTATCATTATACCGTCTGACGATTCCATAAGATTAATCAGAAAGTCCACTAGTTCGAAGGTCGACAGGTCCGACGATGTATTAGTCCGCGAAGGTCCATTGGTCCAAAAACCAGTAAAGCATGAACTATGGATTATGTTTGTTTTTTTCATGACTAACACCAGGCTAATTTTCAATATTGTTTATGGACCGTCTTAAGTATTTAGGACAATTTATAATAAAAAGTCAAATGTCAAATATTTATGAATTTCACTACGATCTTGCTAACGTACTAGTTAAAAAGTTATTAGGATTATCTTTCGTGATATCGATGTGGTATTTTAAAGAATTTTATCTTGGAAGTAGTTACAATGTTCAGACAATAGAATGTCAAAGGGCAATAACTCCTTCAAATGTAATATTAATCGATATGGCTATTTGTCCGGACCCGGACAAATAGTATGTGGGCTATTCGTCCGGACCCGGACAAATTATAGCCTATACATCATGTTTTGGCTATTTGTCCGGACCTTTAATGTACTTAGAAATAGTACTGAAAAATATGACATCTTACAGAAATAATTTAATATTAGATAAATATGTACACTTTACATTGGTTTAATACAGTTACATGTGTACTGTCTTTAATTCAATAAATATTAAAAAGATGTGGAAAAATCTATACATGAAAAGTACAGTTCTCTTAATTGATTACACAAACTTGCATGTGAAATGTACACAAAATTTACTCTTTGCAAAATGAGCAAAACCAAAACTTCGATTTTGGAGGATTTTTCAAACGGGCGCATGTTACATGATACCACTCCAAACAAGAGTTGCACATACTTTGATCATGTTGATCAGCGTCTTTTGAACAAACAGTGCAAATGTACAAAGGGTTCAACTTTTTGGTGAACACTTTTTTCAAACAGTTCCAACCATCTCTTGTAAAATGTTTCTTCACTAAATTGATGTCCACATCGATATCTGTAACGGCACTTGAAACAAGGTCTGCATTTTTTCTTTCAACATAGTCCGCAGATATTTGAAAGCTGTCCGTTACTGCTGTACGGGCAATGTCATTTGGAACGAACCATTTCAAGATAATTTCCTCAACTTCCTTTGCAGGTTTAAGTGAAAAAACTGTAACATTTCTGTTTTCATTGCGTTTGCGCTTCTTCGGTAACCCAACAACAGTTTGTTTTGAACCTTTCGGGCGACCACGGTTTTTCATAACTGAAGGAAAGACAATATATGTTATTGCGATTTCTTCCTCCTCTGTATGGTTGTTTCTACATTCTGTTGCACATGATTCGTCCTCAGTCTCATCGTCAGTAGGGGCCCGGGTGGCTCAATGAGTTAGGTCGCTGGATCTAACAACTCATACAAGCCTATCACCAATACGGCGTGGGTTCGCGACCGGCTTTGTAAATTACAAAAAAGGGTGCACTCGACTCGCAACCGCAAGTGATAAAGTTTATCAGTAGCTTCCCCATGGTCGGTGGTTCTTCGTTGGGTACTTCAGCTTCCTCCACCACTAAAACTGGTCGCCATGATATAGCTGAAATATTGTTGAAAGTGACGTTAAACACCAAAAATCAAATCAAATCAAATCATCGTCAGTAATTGCAACTACATGTATCTCTTCTTCCCTCGATTGCGATATTTGTTCAGCTTCTGTACTAGTTTTTGAAAGTTAATTTGGTTTAATTGAATGATGATTATAATAATAATTATTATTATTTTTTATTATTATTATTATTAATTTGCTTAATATATTTAGCATATTTCAATGCATACATCTGTCTAGTTGAGGAGTGTTATTTATTTTGTGTTTTGATTTCGTTCCTCACTTTTACTAATATATATTCAATAATAGCCTTTAGAGTTATTACATTATGGATTTTGCATGTTTCCATTAATTTATGCCACCAAAGAAATTACTTGTATTAAAAAAATCCCACTTTTTTCACACATAAATCATAACATTTCATAGCAATAGGAACATAACAAATTCACTTATCAAGTCCGGACAAATAGCCAATGTAAGAGGTATAAGCTATTTGTCCGGGTACAGACGAATAGCATGCAAGCTATTTGTCCGGACAAATAGCCACTGCCAATATTAATCACATTATCTAACTTCTGTAACATATATACAAATCTGTGTATGTCAATAAGAAATCAATGAAAGTTTTGAGGAAATCCTCTTTAAAATGGAAAAGTTGTTGGTATAAACTTTTTGACCCAAGTCAAAAAGAGCATTAACCTGTTTAAATATGATCGGACCACACTGGTATAAAAATATGTGATCTTCCATCTGGTATTAAGCAACCATGCAATGCTTCTGTGGGCTTCCCATTTAAAATCTTGAAGAAGTTGCATTTACCAACTTTTTGACAAAAATTTCAAAGTGAAGGACAATTTAACTAGGTCATATTTTGGTCTGATCTAATTGCTGTTATGATCAGTGAATCCTCATATGGTATAAAATGCATGAGGAATTCATATTTAAAATAAAGGAGTTTAGAAACATTTTAAAGAAATATTCTAAATGAAAAGAGGCAATAACTACCAAAAAATAGTCTGATCAAACTTCTGTAACAATAAACCATTCTTTATAAGGTAGTAACCAAGTGTTCAAAGTTTTGAGGAATTCCCATTTAAAATATATGAGGAGTTGTGTGTACACATTTCTGTGATGGATGGAAATAATTATGCCTCACCAAAATGAGGGTGGGGGTGACATAAAAACTGCATCAAATTAGATTAAAAATAAAAATTGTTTATACCTTTGTAATAGGTATGTGAAATTTTGGAATTTTGGGACCCTTTTCATACATTAATAGCTCCATCAACTCCATAATATTCATTAAGATCGTCATTTCGCAAAAATAAAAAGAAAATCCAACTCAGTGTGTGATCTAGTTCAAAGTGGACCTCATCATCATGTTATTGAAACTTTACTTGTTCTACCCATGATATAGCTGAAATATTGCTGATTTGGTATTAAACAACAATCACTCACTCAGTCTGGAACAAATTGCCTGCTATGTACATCGGCTCTGTCGGAGAAGACGAAAAGATTTAATTTGATCCAAAATACCCCTTCGAAAATCGTGTGGTAGTCACTTTGAGATTATCATTGAATTAAAGAAGTTTTCTATTTCTTCATTTAAGTGAATGAAAATTCCGTCATACAAATACAAATTCAAACAAATATTCAAGAAAATTTGTCAAACTAAAGCTTTAGATCTTTAGATATATTCCCGTGAATTTTTACTTTGTTGCTGTTCTTACTTGAACGGTGCAAGTGAAAAACAAACACATCTCTGTCAGACTATCGGACCAGTGGGCTGTCGGATTATAGCTACGCTCCCCTAACAGTTTTGGTTAAAATTGGCAGTGGTTAAAAGTAGCTTTTCTTTAGTAAAGGCTTCACATTTGAAGATGAGCGAACCTTACATACTTTGGTACAAAATAGTTACAAAGATTCAGAGGAGTTGATTAAAATGTTAAAAGCTTATTACAAATGATGCCAGATGCATAGTGATCATACTGATGAGAATAGCTCACCACATAATCCTTTGGGTCAGCTGAGCTAAATATGGAGAATGAAATAAATAAACATATTTTTATCTCAATCAAATCTTTAATAAATATTAAAACAAAATCCTATATATATTGAACTAATCTGTATATATGTTATGCACTGGTCATGGATGGTGGAAAAGATGGTTTAACTGCTTTGGCTTCAGTTTCCCTGTAAATAGAAAGAAATCAAATAGGTAAAAAATAAAAAACAAAAAAGGTAGCATTTACCATTAAAGAGGGCATTTACATGACACATCATGTCTAATTATATAACTGGATATTACTTCCTGGAATGTTATTCACAAATTACGTTTAATTCTTCTTTTTATCATAGCTTTCAACATGTTGTATAAGTGAGCCCAAAATACTGTATCTGATATTAAAATTCAAACTTTGTAAACTACTATAGCTAGCTAATATCTAATGAATAGCATGGTCAATATTAATTCTAATTGCATTCATTGGCTTATTCAGGGAAGAAAATTTTCAAATGATTATTTGTCGAAATCAGCCTAATTTTTAGATTCTCCAAAAATTGCCCAAAATGACCATTTATTTGTATCCTTACAGAGTCCTCTGTGTCAGCTTTTCATTTGCCTTTTTCCCGGGAATCGCCACTTCAACAAATTTTAAGCCCAACTCGGCGTCCAAACTGTGCAAATTTACGATTTTTTGGTATCGGCTAAGGTCTGAAACAATGTCAGACTTTTGGACCGGTGATATTTGACATTTTACTGGTCCCAGTCAGAATTTATCGGTTTTGACCGACGGACCGACACACTTCGTGAAGACTGCAAACCTATTCACTATATCTCCCTTCTCCCGTGGAAACATAAATTTCCCCCATATAGGACCACCCCAGTGTCACCTTTAAATCTACATTATGTTCAGTGCCGGATTTAGATGAAGAGAGGATCTAAGCTATTCCACTTGTGAAACCCTTCACAATTCTCCACCCTCATGACTAAAGGAAGATGGAAGTGCTTTAAACAATTTGAATTTAGAGACTACAGTGTGTCACGACAGCATATTTAAGAAAGGTCTATGACAGTGTCAAAAATATTTTACACCTTGCCCAGATGCCCCCTAGATTTTGAGGTCCTAGGCTTCATCCTGCCAAGCCTATAGGTAAATCAGGCACTGATTATGTTTTGTTTTTTGCTAACTTGTTCTGATCATTAATATAGCTGAATTATTGCTCACTTGACCTTAAACAACAATTAATCTGATTAATCAAGACACAAATCTGGGAACAAACAAAATTGTATAAATCATATATGCAGCACCTTAAATATTTAATTTCTACAATTACCATTTGATATTTGCCTGTAAGCATTTTACTCTCAAGTACTACAGATAGAAACTTCATTTTTTTTAATTTAGGGATACCAAATGTAAGCTGTTTTAAGAAATAAAATTGTTCTGGAAACAATAATATGCTTATAGATTACGATAACCATTATCTCACAAATGAAAGGAAAACAAAATATATCACATATAAAAAAAAAAAAAATTCTGCGTCCCTACCCATCACATTTCCTTGTTTCGAGTCCTGTGGCGTTTAAATTATTCTCGTCCTGAATATAGCTGAAAAATTGCTCGCTGGACGCTAAACATCAATCAATCTAGTAGTAGAATATTATAATAAGGGACATAACTCTAAAATGATAAAAGAGAAAATAAAAAAATATATATCATTCAAAAATACCATAATAAGGAAAGTAACTCTAAAATGCAAAAGAAAATCATTCAATGGATTTATGTCAAGCTCGTATAGAAATGGGACCGAGAGCTTCTTCGGCTTGAAGGGGCGTCCGTCGGTTGTGCGGGATGTATAAATTGACAATCAACCCGTCCTTCCGATGAGACGTAAATAAAACTGAGGTCCCGTGTTGAGAGATTGCCACCCTCTTCGCACGTTAAAGAACCCAGTGTAACAGCTCATCCATAGGAGACCTGTTGCACTGGCAAAATTCTGCGTCCCTAATTCAATGGATTTATGTCTTATATGTCTTAAAAGGATTACTTCTTCTTTGCATATACCATGTTTAATGGCAAGTAAACAGTTTTTAAACTCTTTTCTATATTACTGCACACAACTGACAAACAGCCATAAATATGATGAGGGACTTTTTTTTAAATTCATGTAAATAATACTTAGAAAGTAGCTGCGGAACTGTAGCCCTTATGGTCCTTGGCCAGTTTTCTGATATTTGCGGACCATAGGGTTACGGATTTCACCCTATTAAAAACTTTCGAAACTGCACAGTGAAAAAGTTGCGCCGCTTTTTTGCAAATTTTTGTCATGAAATCGTGTGCGAGAACGGTCAAACATATATATCTCGCTTCATTAGATATTTATCTATATTCTTCTATACTTACTTACCTATTAATATTCATTTCCAGCTCGTTATCACAACAAATGTCTCGATATCAACTGATCCCGCCTACTTCGTTCCGCCATCTTGTCATTGTGGCAATATCGAGACATTTGTTATGATAACGAGCTGGAAATGAATATTAATAGGTAAGTAATGTCCTATTTTTCAGTAAAACAACAGAAAGAAAAAAATAATAATCTACATGTATTATTATTATTCTTATGTGGGAAATAAGAAAATGATATTTTCTGGAAGCTTATCCGCCGACTACCGGGTGGCGGTACATTGTTTTTATATGATGCTCAATACCTTTCGTTTGGACAAATTAATCATTTATAAGTTCACCCCATTAGCAAAACGAGTTTTTAACATGTTTGTCTTCCTTTACAATGATGGGAAGGAAGGAATACATGTACCTCTGCTTTCTTTCAACTAGACCTCAAGCTATCAAAGAAAATTTGTTGATATGTGTGATAACATTGTACATACATACTTGGTCGAGAAATTCTGTATGACAAAACAAAGTTCAACTTTAAGCATTCTGATATATTCAATAGTTGAAAAGTTATGTTTTTTCTATTTTAAAATTGTGGTTGTAAAATATTAATGTTTAGCCAATAATAAAGACTGCTTTTTGTTTTGTTTTTCTTCGTCCTGTGTCGTGTATGCCCAATATTGCTAGTCTCTAATTTTCTATTCATGATTTCCCCTTCAATTTTCTTTAACGTTTATAAAAAAGTATATAATTAACCAGTTTCAATCATGGGTAACTGAATATGTTCTTAATCAAACAGACTCTATATTAGTCTGGAGTACTAGTATGAGTGAACAAATTATCCCAGTCAAACAGACCCTATATTAGTCTGGAGTACTAGTCTGAGTGAGCAAATTATCCCAGTCAAACAGACCCTATATTAGTCTGGAGTACTAATCTGAGTGAGCAAATTATCCCAGTCAAACAGACCCTATATTAGTCTGGAGTACTAGTCTGAGTGAACAAATTATCCCAGTCAAACAGACCCTATATTAGTCTGGAGTACTAGTCTGAATGAACAAATTATCCCAGTCAAACAGACCCTACTTTAGTCTGGAGTACTAGTCTGAGTGAGCAAATTGTTCCAGTCAAACAGACCCTATATTAGTCTGGAGTACTAGTCTGAGTGAACAAATTATCCCAGTCAAACATACCCTATATTAGACTGGAGTACTAGTCTGAGTGAACAAATTATCCCAGTCAAACAGACCCTATATTAGTCTGGAGTACTAGTCTGAGTGAACAAATTATCCCAGTCAAACAGACCCTACTTTAGTCTGGAGTACTAGTCTGAGTGAGCAAATTGTCCCAGTCAAACAGACCCTATATTAGTCTGGAGTACTAGTCTGAGTGAACAAATTATCCCAGTCAAACAGACCCTTTATTAGTCTGAGTGAGCAAATTATCCCAGTCAAATAGACCCTATATTAGTCTGGAGTACTAGTCTGAGTGAGCAAATTATCCCAGTCAAACAGACCCTATATTAGTCAAGTACTAGTCTGAGTGAGCATATTATCCCCGTCAAACAGACCCTATATTAGTCTGGAGTACTAGTCTGGGTGAACAAATTATCCCAGTCAAACAGACCCTATTTTAGTCTGGAGTACTAGTCTGAGTGAACAAATTATCCCAGTTAAACAGACCCTATATTAGTCTGGAGTACTAGTCTGAGTGAACAAATTATCCCAGTCAAACAGACCCTATATTAGTCTGGGGTACTAGTCTGAGTGAACAAATTATCCCAGTCAAACAGACCCTATATTAGTTTGGAGTACTAGTCTGAGTGAACAAATTATCCCAGTCAAACAGACCCTACTCACTTTAGTCAATTTTACTTATCATGCAAAATTTACAAAAACATTAATAATTATATAATAGTTACTTATGTATAGGACATTATCGTGATTTATAGACTGCCCAAGGGACAGTAGTATTGACAGAAACATTGATAATGCCTGAGCCGCAGGCGAGGGCATTATCAGTGTTGAAGTCAATACTACTGTCCCAAGGGCAGTCTATAAATCACGATAATGCCCTATACATAAGTAACTATTATTTTTATTTCATTGAAGGAAATAAGACTTTAAAAATAATTTTGCTCATTTTGGTACATTGACAACTGCACGATCTCCGTTGCGTTTTAAAAAGGGGACGCAACTCTAAAACGTCGAGCGGTCATTAACATGATAATGCCCGTGGGCATTATCATGTTAATGACTGGTAGACTTCTTTAACGCAGATTAATGCATGACACATGACCATGTCTACACCAATGAAAAAGTGGAATTGTGAACTGATATGAAATAACTGAAAATAGTAATACTAATTTTTAAATTCAAAAAACAACTTTCTACTTTCAGCTGCAACAATCTCTTATTTTTCCATGTTTATTACAAATGTAATTGAAACTTAAAGGGGCATTATCTGCTACATCGTAAATTTGTGTTACCCATAAAAACTATCAGATATGATTGATGCCTTAATAAAATGTGTTTCTGTAACTTATAAATGTTATGAAATGTACGTGCATTGGGAAAAAAAACTTGCAGCTGCTCGTGTTTTGAGATCAATCAAGAAATGGACGCTATCTTATTAATTATCGACATTGTTTACGGAGTTTGTCGAATCGTCATTAAATCAGTACAACAATGCACTTATTTCTTAGTTTTTGTGAATCTGTTTTTAGTCGGTGTTAATTACGGACAAAGAACCATGCAATTGGCAGTTAATAAGCGACAAAATACAAATTATTCGTTTTTACCTGTCACTAGTAAGGTCAATTGCATACGGAAAAAGGAAGGTCAAATTATTTGCTTGCAAGCAAATGAGTAATCGATGGTAATTTTCGTTCTCAAAATGCGGAAAGTGATTCAATAAGCTGTTTAATGTGAAATATTCACCTTTATTTCATTATTTTAAAGCTATTTACCAATTTCCAAGGCATATACATTTTTTGGTCAAAATCGTAGCTAATGCCCCTTTAAAAAAAAAAACTTTAAAAAGTTACTTAAAAAAAACTGTAAAAAGACACTAAAAAACTTTTGATAGGTTATTCTGCTTAACATAAACTACATACCGGTACTATTAAAGAAACACACATGTTATACCAAACTTACCCAGATGCAATGGCTTGTCCACTTAAAAGTCCAGCACGTCCACTAACTAGTACTTTTGGAGGAATACATTCTCTTCTACCATCTCTTGTATAGTAATAATTATCTGCTAATTTATGTGAGGGTCCATCTGGTAAATTTGGAGGAGGCACTGTTCTATAATAAATAATGACAGAGAAATTGAATGACTATGCTGAATTGCTGTAGTCAAAAGTAAAATGCATCAGAAATCACTTCAATTGAATGAATGACAAGAGATGCTTGTGATCAAACTAATCACCATATTTTTTAGTGAATGAGTGAGTGATTGTTGTTTAACACCAACTCAGCAATTTTTCAGCTATTCCATGGCCAAAACCAGTTAATTTCCAATGAGATGATGATGAGGTCTGCTTTGAACTAGACCAACACGCATAGTTGGAATGGAACCAGAGTACCCGGATAAAACCACTGTCAGACCTACTGCAAGTCATTGATAAATTTTATCACATAAAGTTGTATAGTACACCTTGACATGAGTGCGATTCGATTCATGACTTTAGTGGTAGTAGGCAGTGATTGCACACACAGTTGTAAAGACTACTACCATACAATCACAAACATGACCCCCACCCCATGTGTTCATTGCATTGAAACACTGTCTGTTTAAGGAATAGTGTCAGTCCTCAACATTAACGATTGTCCTGTACCAGTGAAAACTGATATCGGACAAGTAGATCTTGTATCATGGTTGTCCGACGGGACTTGCGTGAAAAAATGGCATACTCGCACCGTTATCCCACCATATACAAATACCTATATCTTCCTCGCTTGTATTCAAGAGAATTGTGCTTGTAGTGGATAATAGATCCTTTATTTTCTCAGCATGACTATATATATAGGGGCATATTATCCACTACAACGCACACTTGCCCAATCCTCTTGAATACAAGCGAGGAAGATATAGGTATTTGTATATGGTGGGATAACGGTTCGAGTATGCCTAAAAAATGACTGTCCTACCTTTTGAAGGTTATTTTCAATGATAAAAATGTGTTGCTTTGTCATTTTTACAGACATAAACTACGTAAATAATTATTTTAATGTGTTTAAAAATATCGGATTCCATTGAAGTACACTATCGCGAATTATAACGGTGAACCAAGAGATATTCCGAACATATACTTGATCCGTATCTTTTCAGTGATTTGATTAAACGACAACTGGCATTAAGTAATTATAATGAAATAGTCCAGTCAATCTATCGAATATTTAGCTTAACCTCAAAAAAATTGCAACAGAAATCATTTTAACATTTTTAAGCACAGTAACCCCGCTAGAAGCAAATATGAAAAATCGGCTTTGGGCTGAGTATGGCAAAACTGTCATTTTGGGGTAAAATATCGATTCTTCAACAAAAAATCGCGGAAAACTGGAAAACTTCAAATATTTGTATTTCTCATGAAATATGCTTAGTAGAAATATAACATATGAAAAAACGTGGGTAGGATGAAACAATATAAAAAAATGTAGGGAGTAGATACTAGCAGAAGCCCACAATTTTGGGAGAAAACTGGATTTTTTTTTGTTTTTAAATCGCTAAAAACTGAGAATTTAATTTTGGTCCATGCTTGTCAATATAAAGCTAAAAGAGATATATGATCTTTTGTAATTTCAAAAGAAGAAGAACGATTTTCATCAACATCTTATTTGTATACTAGTATTTGATAAGAACAGGGGAAATCGCGATAATTTGACATTATCAACATACATGAAAATCAGGATATTATCATGCAATCATTCCGTAAACAAATTATATTAATCAAAATCCTTGCTAAACTAAATATTAAGAATTGTTGTACTTGAACCAACATTATTTCTAAGTACGCATTCTGAGCTTATAAATGGTATGACATATGAATTAATATAAGTCATTTCAAATAAATATCCATGTGCCCTGTTAAAGTTATTCCAAATCATTTTGGTCCTCTTCAGCTGGAATTTGTTCGGCATTTGAGCAACTACGATCCCTGCAGTCAGTACAAGCTGTAGTACATTGGAGACCATGTTTTCGACCGGAACAACGACGATTGTCACAATTAGATTTGCACTTGCAACGAATGTGCGACACTAACTAACTTTAAAGAAACAATAAATATTTTATTGTTAAATGTGATTACAAAAGTATTGGATAAAAAAAATCGATTAAAAAAGTATGTACTTTTTAACTCCAATACTTCCCGAATTTTTGCCACTCGGAAACCTTTTGCCAATCAGAATTCAGACATCTTATCGTAGACCACACGGTACACCTCCTTTAATCTGGAATTTCGAGCTTGCAATGTAAAAACGACACTTTTGCAAAGTTGGTTACATATTCTATGAATCATAGATATGGCTAGGCACTTCGATCAACAAACATTAGACAATTAATAAACACAAAAGGAGGATTAAGAACAAAGATGCAATGCAACTATGTAATCACAAATTTAAAATAGCTCAAGCTAAAAAACATGTTATCAATCTCTCGCAAAGGCAACTATCAGATAATGAATATCTGTTGTTATCCAGAGGTTTGAAATGCATACCTACGCATTTCGTTAAAGGTGCTAAGGCAGAAGTATTAAAAGACTTTGATGAATTAGCCAGAAAGATGAGATGCCGTTATCTATATCACGACTACTCAAATGAAATTCATCCATTCAAATCAAAAACAAGATATACACCACCACCTGCATGTGGCGTTCTTGGAAATTACATATATAAAACAAGACATGAATTGTTCCCATTGCAAGTTCGGAAATTCAGAGATAATTTGAATGCTATGGAAAGAGTGAGAATTTCCTCTTTAAAGAAAGATAAAGATATACAATGTAATAATTAAAAAATCTGACAAAGGCAACAACATAGTAATATTAGATAAGCATAATTACTTATCTGAGGCGTATCGCCAACTAAATTCACAACATTATATAAAATTATATACCTTTGATTTCAAAGATCTCAGGTATAGTCTTAACACATATTTGAGGGTCCTCTAAAACAAGAAACGAAACAGAAACGAAACGCAACGAAACGAAACGGAACCTGGCGAAACGAAACGGAACTTGGCGAAACGAAACGGAACTTGGCGAAACGAAACGAAACGAAACCGGGCGAAACGAAACGGAACCGGGCGAAACGAAACGAAATGGAAATCGAATTGAAATAAATTTGAAACGAAACAACACGAGAGGAAAAAAATCAACCAAATTCATTCCTATTTATATATACTCCATGTGCATATATTAAACACGTTTGAAAATAAACCCAATGAAACGAGCAGAACTAGAAGTGCGTTACTTATCACGAACAGATAGTGCTAAATTATGTTATGAGAGATGAAAAGGTTCGAAATATGTAATAAACACCGTTGCTACACTTCTAAAAACTTGTGACAAATCCAGAAAAAAAAAGAAATCGAATAAAAAACAAATTCAAAGTACTCCGTCAAGTGTGATTTTAGGGAGAGTTATACAAATTCCATTGGCATGTTCTTAAAAGTTCTTGTCAAGCGGAATTTAACGAAATAAAACTCGTTGAAATCAGACAAAAATGAAGAAAAAAATCGGCTGCACCAAGTGCATAATACGCCCATTTATACAATAACTCTATGGGAATGTATTAGATATGTTTCGAAACATTATCCTTTTTGACGTTTCGGTTTTGTTTCGTTTCGTTTCGATTTCCATTTCGTTTCGTTTCGATTCACTTTTTCGTTTCGTTTCGCCCGATTCCGTTCCGTTTCGTTTCGTTTCGCCCGGTTTCGTTTCGTTTCGCCAGGTTTCGTTTCGTTTCGTTGCGTTTCTGTTTCGTTTCTTGTTTTAGAGGGACCCCATATTTGAGGGGAATGTTCAATAGAGGTGATTTAGATGAAATAACTTTTGATTACCTAATGAAAGGTAATCAAAATAATTACGGTCCAGGATATATGCATATTCTGCCGAAAATTCACCGACTGAATCAGTCAGACATCCTAAAAATATAAGATAATGGGTTTAATATTGATAAAATAATACCACCTGGTAGACCAATAATATCTCAAATTGACACAGTTACAGAATGTATCGGACGTTATTTTTTCTAGTACCGGACAAAATCAGCACACATACATCAAAGATGCGGCTGATTTCATCCACAAAATTGAAAATATAAAGCCACCTGCTGATTGTTGGTTATGCAGCTTTGACGTAAGCCAAATGTTTACAGACTCTCCAATTAATGAAATATTATCTGCAGTCAGAATAGCCTATGATGATTTTGACAAAGCTAATTTCAAAATAAAATGCCCACCTATAGACGATTTGATTTATCTCCTTAAATCCGTTTTGGAAAACAATATATTTGAATTCAACGGACAATTATTCCAACAAATAATAGGGGCCGCGATTGGTGCTATCCCCTCATGTGAGGCTTGTGATATTCTTATGTATCAAATTATGAAAGACATTCTTTCAAAGTTCAAAGGTAGAAAAACATATTTTTTATTTTTCTACGGCAGATACAGAGATGACGGCTTCATGATATACAATGGAAATATCAATGACATCCCTGATTTTTTTTAACATGGCTAACAATCATCACCGTTTTTTGAAATTTACACATGCAATTTCACAAACTGCCATCACTTTCCTTGATGTAAATATTTACAAATGGAAAAGATTTTTTTAATGATAGCATATTGGATATGAAAAGATATTTCAAGCCAACGAAACTCATTCCTCTATCTGCATCCAAACAGCTGTCACAATCGACATGTCTTTTCGGCTCTCATAAAGAGTGAGGTCATTTATAAGAAACACTAACAACCAGGATGATTTACAGCACATCCTCACGCAGTTCAAATTGAACTTAATCAAACGGGGTTACAAGGAGAATGAAATAATGAGATGCATAAACGACGAATTAAATAAGAATAGATCTTATTAATAAAAACAATACAAAGCAAAACAAGGAAATTCCTTTAGTTTTGTCAAGCAGATACAATCCATGCATAATCAAACTGAAGCAGTGCATTATTAAACATTAACATATATTAAACCAGGATGAAGTTTACAAAGAAATATTTACAGATAAACCGATAATGCATATAAAAGGCATAGAAATTTAACATCAACAAAGCTTAAAAAATGAGCAATGTAGGATCAATCCCTGAAGATGGCTGCCCTATAATGTTTGTCAATTATTAAACCCATTTTTAATTTAAATTATTTTAATTTAAATATACAAAAACCACCGAAACACTAAAATTAGTGTAGGATTGATGTAGGCAATAAGCTTGTAAATAGTTTCAGTAATACTGGGGCTATATATGATAACATATATTATAATATGAATAAAATACGTAAGGTGCGTTCACATATCTACCAATGGTACAATTATGTGTATTACCAATGGTACCAATGTCTAAAAATTGTACCAATGGTACCTATTAACTGTGAACGACATTTTTGTAACCAATGGTGGCATTAATACCAATGGGTAACATTGGTTACCAACAGTTGCCATTGTAAATTGGCTTACCAGTGATAACACATTGGTTGCCGTTGGTACCGGCTTTACTGTAATTATGGCCGATCCTCTTATAACGAGGTTGCTAGCATTGCAGCAACAAAATAGAAACTTTACCGTCCTATTATGTCTGTATGATACATTGTACCATGACATCTAAACATAATTAGGTTGAATGTTTCCAACACGATTCATGCCCCTGTTATCGTACGAGCGTAAAGAAGTGGACATAGAAATGACACCCAGCCCCTCCCCCCCCCAAATCAAATGGTCGGTTCCAAGTAAAATTGGCAGATTTGGCGTCAAAGGGGGACTTGGAATCGTATATAACCATTAAATAAACTAAAGTCTATGAAATAATATATATTCTTACTATCGGCCAGGAACTTCACTCTGTCTCCTCATATTAGGCATTTGTAATTCTTATTTCTAACTTGCAGACTATTGTGGAACTCAGTTCGACTATATTTCCTTCCGCCATTTTGGAAATGTAATTTTTCCGCGTTGGTAAAACTTACGGCACTGTGGTTTGCCTGCAAGAATGGCTATCATTGGATTCTAGCAATGGTAAACACTGCTACCAATGTCGTACCAATGGTAAATAAAATTACCATTGGGTAACGATGGAAGGACTGTGAACGCACCAAATATATATTTTATTTATATTCCTAATGAGGTTTGCTCCTGTGAAATACTGATAGATGTTGGGTGCCATTTTCTTGTAAAGCTTCTGATAGAAAATCGTATCATTGCAATACCAAAACTCCACCACAACACGTACAAAATAAATCATAATCATTAGAAATTTATATTATCATACATAAAAGGTGATCAATCTTTTTTGCGGTGATTTGATCATTAATAAAAATGTATAATTAAGTCCCGAACTGCGTTCCGTAGTTTTTTTTCCGAAAAAAGGGGGACCCCTAGAAAATATCTCATACGATTTTTTTTCATTAGAATTGTTAATAATTATGGCTATATTTGCATGGTAATACTAGAAATTGTCAATTTTTTCTTCGTGCAACTTTTTTCTAAGAATTTAAAGCAAAAATTACGATTACCTCGACATTGAAAACTCCGCCCTTGTAACTTTATAACAGGACTTTGAAACTTAATATTTCGTGATTGGAATTTACAATGGCGATGAAAAAACTTCTAAAATTACCTTCTTTGTTTTATGCACCATTCCATAATTAGGTTTAAACCATTAACGTCGCTGCATTTGCTAATATTCTTGCAAATCATTTGTGTGGGTTATTCCCCTTTGGATGTACGGCGCGCTGTACGGGAAATATTTTTACGACGAAAAACACGAAAATTAAAATTCAAATTTTATAACTTTCCCGTTTTCCGATTTTGTCCGATTTTTTATATGTTATTTATTGATATAAAATCTCAACTTTTTCGCAAAAACTATTTATGTTGCAATTTTTTAAAGCTACATATGACTGGACTAAAATAGAAATCGATTTTTTTATAGAGTTTCCTTCCCCTACACAATAATTCCAGGGATGCAAATTAACTATTTTTTCCCAGTAGCCAGCTGGGCTACTGACTTCTAATTTCTAGGGGCCCAGTTTTATTTTTCAGTCGATGAAAAAGAAAAATCAAAACATTCGGACATGAATGAATAATTATTCATTTTAAAAACCCATTTAATCAGGTAATACAGGCTTTTTAAATACTTGTAGCAGTATGAATTTTTTTATCTTCGTCTGTCTTCCTCTTTTGTGGAGGTTTTATGCCACTGATAAACTCCCACATTTTCTAAACAGGAATTAACTACCTACTTATAATTTAAACTCTTAAAAGGGAATGGGTACCCAAAAAAGGTTTCCAGATATGTTAAATTAATTTGTGTGATAGATCCAGCAATAATTAAATTTAATCAGGTCTTGTCCTGATCTGACCTAAAAAATGCATTTTTTGTGATGTCAAACTTGTCTATAATGAGGTTTGATGGCAATTTAGTAAGCAGTCTTTATGTGACTGTGTCACTCGGCATACATATATAATGGACAGTATAGGTATCCAGTTGATGTATATGTAAATTTATATGTGCTTACTTATTCCTTTTACTGTATGCTGTATATTATTATATGTGTGCAGATATTGTATTTTAATATATTGGGTTTTTTTTATTTGTAAACAAGTAAAATGTAGCAGATAATTTTTATTTCATAGGTTTATAAATTTGAAATATATTCTATAGCATGGTATAAAATTAACTGTATAAAAGTATCCATTTTGAAAAATTTTAGGATATCAATTCAAATTGAAAATAAACTAAAATATACAATTGCAATAGAAAAGTTATTCACCTTAGTTTGGATTACAAGTATCAATCAATTTTCATGTAAATAAATTTTTCAATTAAATGTTTTTCTGTAGGGGCCTATAAATCTAAAAAGATAGCAGATATGGCCAACAATCCATATCTCACTGTCCGATCCCATTCCGAATATTTTCTACAATCCATATCTCACTGTCCGATCCCATTCCGAATATTTTCTATCAATGTCAACATCCGTTTACCTACATTTTTTTATTTCAGTTAAGAACAAGAATCTGTTGTCATCTTCAATATATAAGCATCTCAAAACAAATTTAATTACGGTAAATACAAACAATCTTTGATACTTTTGGAGTGTGGAAGTCCACTTATTTCTGTGCTCAGCCTCAATAATGTATTTCAGTTTTAAGGCTCCACGTATTGCAGGTGCTCGTTCCTACTAAAAGGACGTTTGAAGAAGAAGTTCTGATTAAAAAAAAAATAGGAATGTGCCGGTCTGACAGAATAAATAAACAAATTTCAAGTCTGTCTGACATTTTATTAAAACTGAAAACAGAATTTAATGCCATTCTAGAAATTCCGTTGGCAGTGGAAACTTGGAGTAATGAATAAATTTCAATCGCCAACTGGGCGACCGCAAAGTAATATTTGATCGCCCTGCTGAAATTTTGCTCGCCACGGGCGATTGGGCGACCATTAATTTGCATCTCTGAATTCCCTGGAAACGTAAATAAAATGTCCATCAGCATGGATCTAAATCCCCTTGCCTTACAACAAGCGGCAGAGATCAATTCAACCAGAAATGTTAAGGATAAAGGCGTCTGATGTTAATTTCCATTGAGGGACATTCAGTAGCCGATTTTGATACACAATCTGCATTCAATAGATGGTGAACGACGACGTTCAAAATCAAAGCATCCTGGATTCATTCCACATTATACGATTACTGCTTAGATGGGCCTGCTACATTTTTGTATTCCAGAACCAAACTTAGATATTTGACAATTAGACACTCATACCATGATAGTATCGTTTGATACCAATGACTTTATGACTTATGTCTATGTGTATGTAAATTTGCTGATTAAAGATGGCATAATCATAATTTCTGTTAGTATTAATAGGATGTGATATATGTCGATAATGTTTCTGAGACAATAACCAAAACATTTTACACAAATTGCTGACAATTATTCTCTAGTTTTTGTAATTTTTATTAATTTTTTGGACAACTAAAAGATTGAGTTGGACAAGTATTTTTTTTAGTTAGTTGTCCGAAGGGACAAGTTAAAAAATATGTTAATGTAGAGGCCTGAGTGTCTGCAATTTGATTTTTTTCTCCCGTCATTCTTTTTTGCAGTGAATCCTTATGTTTATATTGGATGAAAATTGTGCTATTAAATGTATCATTAATTATATATGACCTACATAGTCACTGACTGTGTTTGTCAAGTTTTCCATATTTATATAATATCAAAATAAACTAGAACTGTCCGCATAGCGGGACTAATACCCCCCGCTTCACTCTGACTGTGTCCAAGATTATTGAAAACTAAGTCTACACGGAAAATATATTATTTGTCAAATTATAATGTTTAATCACATTCGACAAAAATAAAAATGTTGTAGCATAAAAACTGTAAGTGGAGTTGCACGGACAAACCATGTACCCTTTCAGCCAAATTCACAAACAAACAAAAATAACTAAGTTCAACAATCTATATTTTTTGGTAAAATTCATGAAAATCAAAATCCTTACCACATGCACATCTTTGATAATCAGTCTTTCCAAAGGTAAATTGAAGTTGAATGGACATTTGGTCCAGTAAAGGAGTACAAATTACTGGACCGAGCATCAAGTTTACAGGACATTCACATGCTCCACAGAGAAGATGCTCAGATTCCTACTGGTCATTTGGTCCAGTAATGAATAACCTTTTACTGGACCAAACCAAGTTTTACTGGACATTGCCACATGTCCGACGGACCTTGGGAATAACTGTGATATATGTACAAACAATCTACAATATAAAAACTTCCTAGCGTAAAAACTGTAGGAGGAGTTGCGTGGACAAACCATGTACCCTTTTAGCCAAATTCACCAAAAAAAGACAAAGTTCAGCAATCTATATTTTTGGTAAAAATTCATGAAAATCAAAATCTTTACTACATGCACATCTTTGATGTATGCACAAATGATCTGCAATATAAAAACTTCCAAACGTAAAAACTTGAGGAGTTGCGTGGACAAACCATGTACCCTTTTTGCCAAATTCACCAAAAAATGACTAAGTTCAACAATCTATATTTTTTGGTAAAATTCATGAAAATCAAAATCCTTACCACATGCACATCTTTGATATCAGTCTTTCCAAAGGTAAATTGAAGTTGAATGGACATTTGGTCCAGTAAAGGAGTACAAATTACTGGACCGAGCATCAAGTTTACAGGACATTCACATGCTCCACAGAGAAGATGCTCAGATTCCTACTGGTCATTTGGTCCAGTAATGAATAACCTTTTACTGGACCAAACCAAATTCACCAAAAAATGACTAAGTTCAACAATCTATATCTTTGGTAAAAATGCACAAAAATCAAAACCCTTACCACATGCACATCTTTGATATATGTACAAATGATCTGCAAAATAAAAACTTCCTAGCATAAAAACTTTAGGAGGAGTTGCACGGACAAACCATGTACCCTTTTTGCCAAATTCACCAAAATATGACTAAGTTCAACAATCTATATTTTTGGTAAAAATGCACAAAAATCAAAATCCTTACCACATGCACATCTTTGATATATGTATAAATGATCTGCAAAATAAAAACGTCCTAGCAGAAAAACTGTAGGAGGAGTTGCACGGACAAACCATGTACCCTCTATGCGGACAGACAAACGGACAGGGTGAAACCTAAATGTATATACCCCCCCAAACTTTGTTTGCAGGGGGTATAATAAAGGGTTCTTCCCTCATTTCTGTTTAATTCCTACATATTGTTGAAGCTCTAGTTATCAAATACATTCCCCTGGACGTTAAACAACCAGACCAACCATCATATCTTTACCTGCTGGTCATTTCATCCTCAAATCGTAAAACATTTCTTGTTTTCCTCTGAAATAAAAATGAGAAACATACATTTTTTTTTTATTTACCGGTAGTAATACAATCTCAATTAATCTATTGAGCCAATGAAAAGTACCATTATTTAGCTGTAAAATTGCAATGTTGTCATTTTAAGGGACATAATTCTGCAACATATACTTGTAGTATAAACAATATTTTATTATACAATGTAGAATAAATTCAAAACATACAGATTACAATAGTGATAATGATAATATTGGATTGGAAAACAGGTATGTACCTTTACAAATTTCTCTCCACATATACTTGTATATTGTCTAAACTGTGTTGCTGTCAAACAGTTATACATTGTCGGAAGATATAACTTTTATTTGTATCGTGTCATGACATCTGCTCGGCCATGCAATAAAGTCGGTCATTTGTTTTGATTTACAATACTCGCGCAGCACGAGAACGATGACGTCATTCTGTATATTCACAGCGTACATAAACACAGAGGGAATTCTTTTAAACTTCAAAATTACAGGAGGAGATTCAAACAGATAAGATTGAATTGAATAAATTCCATGCAAGTAAAAAAGATCCTTTTTACTTAATGTCTTTTTTCCTGATTATTATGCTTGTTAAATATGTTTTAAGCGATGGTATTTCCCAAGCATTTTTACCTTTCCGGTTTGTTGATGTAATCGTCATCACAGATCATGACCTTTTCTGGAATGTACATTGTAGGTCAAGAAATTTCAAGAAAATGGCTGATTATACAGGTGCTCTCCATTAGTCACAAAATGGCAGATTATTTTACAATTCCACTGCTTCTTTAATAACAAATATACCCCTTCAGGGCTCACCACACATAGTAAAAACAGGGCGACTTGACTTCTCTTTCAGTTGACTTAAGGGCGAAGTGAGGGAAAATCTGGGAGACTTCCGAAAATCGATCCTGATTTTAACATTTCTTTCCCCACTACCGCATGTTCCCCTACCTTTCACAAAACGAACGTGTGCTGTACAACGATCTTAAAAAGGATGCAATTAACGAGTTTGGAATAAAATATTGAACATCAAGCCCTGTATGGGTCATATTTCAGGAACATGGGAGCTTCTTTTACGTGAATATTGAAGAAAAAGTGTGATTATTGAAAATTTATAGGCGATGTCTCAAAATAACAGGGCGACTGAAATTTCGCTTTTGGGCCGAGTTGGAGCGACTTCAGAGCCGTGAAGGCGACTTTGTCGCCCAAGTCGCCTGGTTTCGTGAGCCCTGCTCCTTATTTCTTAGTGTAATGAAATGATATTCACAGAGAAGATAAAAAAAGAATTAATTTAACCGAAATAATCAAAATTTATAGCATATATTGAACTGATAATTAAATTAAACCAGACAGAAAAATGAGATTATCTGGGAGAAAGAACCTGTCATTAATTATTACAAATAACATCAACAAAACTGTATTGTTCCATTCTGTGATAATAAATGTGATTGAAATAAATGGAAATCAGTCATTAGATTGTTTTACAAATATATGGTAGTATGTAGTCAGTCTAATATATTGTATTGACAAAAACAAAAACACAAAATTCACTGGCTTAAACATTTTATTATATAGATAGGTGTGAATTATGGGGATTTATCCGTGAAATAAATTCCGGTATTTCACATGTGAAATATCGGTTTTTTCCCGCCGGAACTACTTTTACAAAACTATAAGTGTAGTGGTTACGTCCCTTGTTTTGCAAGGGGGAAATTTACACATACGATTGTAAGCTGAAAAAAATCCGCGAAATGTTATTGATGACTTTGGCACATAACCAAGATGACATCATTGACGTCATCTGAAGACTTCCAGTTTGAAACGTAAAGATTAGACGCTATTTGGCTTCGTATATGCTTTCAATTGTGATTTAATTTAACTAAAATAAGCTTTCAAGGTAAGCAATTTAATTATTTTTGTACATTGTTGAAAACAAAAACATCTTTTGAAATTCATCAGACAAAACAATTACACAGAAAAAGCTAAAATACAGTACTTTCTTAATCTGGTTTACTTTTTAAGTTTGGTTGGCCTCAGTGACTGGGATTACCACGTGCCCCGCGCCATAGTCGCATTACCCGACGAAATGGCGCATTTCCACATAAAAACTCTGCGTCATACGCGCGCATTCGTTTTCTGATGAAGTCAGACGTACATACAGCCGAACCGTTCTGTCAAGACTGCACGGACATAGTCCCATTGAAAAAAATTTAATCCCAATCACTGTATCTAATTTATAATTTAGTTTTTATTTCAAAATGATCTGTGAAAGTTCAACATCGATATCTGGTACCTTGTGTACATACAATTTTATACCTTTACATACGGAATTCAGGCTTAAATAAATCGTAAACCAGTTTCAAAAACTAATATATATGATAACCGCAAAGTACAACAACGAGCAACAATGGACTTGTAACACTTCCCCGGCGGGAAGTATCGGATACCGATCAGCATGTCACTTTCCCGTGTTTTTTTTTACTTTCCCCGGGAAACGGGATTTGGGAATTTTCATGCATTGCACAGTGTTTATCATGCATATCAAATGGATATTTTTGTCCAGATCAAAGTTTAAGCCAAGAATTTAAAAAAAGTGTCAAGTTCAAGCTCGTATGTCCTTCATCATATTTATTCAAACAGAAGGGTGTGAGTTGTCAGATAGTTTATATATCTCCTCCACCCATGTATTAAAGTTTGTTAAATGTTTTTATTCTACATTATTTTTCACACTGGATTTTGGCGCATAGTCCTGTCATTATGGCCCATTCATATAAAAAATGTCCCATTGACAAGGAAGGAAAGGGGGCCATAGTCCCATTGAAATTTTTTTAATCCCAATCACTGTGGCCTATGACAAAATCATGTGATTTATTTACAACTGACCAACCTTATGTCACGTTATACAACGCCATTTACAAAAAGGGTAGTAAACAAATATGAGTCAGTGTGTCATTGTAATCAATCTTTTTTCTATGGAATTTTACACATGTGAGCAAGAGTAGATGAGGAACATAATTATAAAGAAAAAATGTTTACTTTTCAAACATGAAAAATATTAATCAAACATTATCCAATGACTGACCGACTTACTGTCACATGGGGATATATACATGTACGCGTATGAGCCTTAGCTTAGAAACTTGTAGAAAAACGAGTCTTTGGTGAGCTTTCTATCCTGTTTCGCAGCAAGTGCAAAACAATGTAGTTATGTATATTATGTTTATCTTGCAATGTTAAAAACCCCAAAGCAACTCCCAAATTGTCTAATAAGACTAAGAGCAGAAATAAAGTCGTTCTCGTCATTTTTGATGGTATCATCTTTGAAGTCAGTGCTTATACTGTTACCGTTTCTTTCTGCTGCTCAACATGAATCAGGTACCTGGATAACTATATCTTGGTCAGTGACAGTACAATACAATTATATCATAACGGGTGCTGTTTTACGGAAAAAATATGACCTTTAAAAATTGTGCGTTTTGAAGTTCTGCAAATCGATGCCGTATAGAAGCTTTCACATTCATATATTTGTGTACCGAGTACAATGTTGTTTTTTTTCTCAAATTATCCTCTAATTTAATTTCAGATCTCACCTGCAAAAGAATATCCCTAAGTTTGTTAACAATGAGACCTGCTCTTCTGTGCGACATTATTCGAGCTTTATCTGGTTCTGCGAAATTATTTTTGTGACGGTAACCAGTTCGGTGATTATAAAAAAAACTCGTAAACGGACAATAATTCCGGAAACACAAAATGCCATTTCCTGATCGGAATCGAGGGTTTTTATGTGAATTTCATACATGCCAACCCTCGAGAGACTAAAAGCGATAGAGGGTCTGGGGTTTGCCCCCTTCTCCCCCAGAAATTTATGTTCAGAAGGTCGCAAAATGGTGCATTCTGTTGCATTTTGGATATAAAATCTGTTCAGTCAAATCTTTAAATATAGTATGACAAAACCATGAAAAAAATGGAAATTAGCATTTTACATATATACAAGTCAAACCTCGGTCCCTCGAACTCGGATGGTTCGAACTTATTTGAAAGTCCGGTCAATTTTCCATATCTTTTTAAGTAAAAAAAAAACTCTTTCGCTCGAACACTGATACCTCGAACAGTCGAACTCATGGTCCCGTCAATAATAAAATCACGAGTTTTACCATGTCAAACTCGAACATCGCAATTTAATTGACAGATGTACGTTGAATGTGCTTACATATATATATACATGATTAATCAATCTACTGGCTTGATAAATGCACTTCCATATAAAATAGCGGGGTCATGCTACTTAAAATCATTTAATCCACGTCATCTCTTGTGTGTGTTTTAAGTTATCATCAATTATGAGTGCCTACTAGTACTGTCGAGTATGTTTTACTTACTAAAGCGAAAAAAACATTTCCTGGTGTACTGTTGAAAACAAGGAAGATTTACTAATATACTCGAGATTTAAAAAACTTATTTTTCACAATTTTTTCAACATTCACAGCTAAATTCATAAAAAAAAACATGCTAATATTCACATATGAATTTGGTAAAGATGAAACTGAGTTTATTAAATGTCTTTAAAACTATATATTATATAATATAATGATTGATATTTATCATTGCTCTGACGGCGTATTGTTGCTATATTATAATAAAAATGAAATTGAGTTTTTAGCTCCAAAATGGAAAATAATTTAACTGTTTTATATTATAAACCCAATGTTAATTTAATTATACCGAATTAGTTTAAGAAATAAATCATGGAAGCCAGAATGTGTTTTGAGTTTTAACATGGATTGGCAGAGTATTTTATACCGAACCAGAAGTGAGGGATAAAATTTACTAATATCTGCCAAAAGTTGAGGGTGGCAAAACTAATTTATCCCCCTTTTTCGCATTAAATTTATGAAAAAAAAGCTTTTTTAACTTATTAGTATGTAAGCAACATATTGTCCAGTTAGCTAAAGGTATACGGATATTTGGATAATGTATGCTTTGAAACCATAGCGAATTTTTTTTTATTGCTGCACAGTTTTGAAAATTTACAAGGTAAATAAGGAATACATTTGGTTTGCATATTTTTCATAAAGATGTAAACCGAATGTAATAAGCACCCATTTAAATTATCATAATCCAAGCTATCATTAATTGACGGATGTACGGTTGAACGTGCTTACTGCAAGGTGTGATAAATGTCAGATTACCAACAGATAATTGCTTACTTAAGAATTACAGGTAGAGGGATAAACTTATCATTTGTGTTAAGGTAGCACTATAAAAAAAATGATTTAAATTCTCCCTCTTGACATCGTCCGAATTTAAATTATCTCTATTCTCTATCAATTGGCTAAATAAGAGACAAATCAGTATATATAGGATTGTTTGCTCGCAGTAACTTCATATTTTTAATGCGAATGCAAAATTTTATTAATTAACAATAGTCATACAAATAATATTTTAAATTATTACATAAATCAAACATTGTTAAAGTAATCAATGCAGGACTTCAACAACTCCTTTTTCTCCAAGTCACTGTGAGCAATCTCGATACAATATCGTATAAACATCCCATTTTATACCCCCATTTAATTAACCGCCAAAGCTTATCCCGTGCAACTACATGCAATACCATACAAATGATACATATCAGACAGACCCATCATAAACTGACAAACGAACAGACCGCATTAAAATGGAAAACCCCAATAGACACAAATAGAAATACATATATTTTCATCAAAATTGTTTTTAATCAATTTTTATTTTATTATAATATTCTTGATACACAGGTGAAAAAATAATTCAGATATGATGTACCATTAATGAGCATTACTTTTAGTGGGTTTTATAAACAAACACATGTGCTTGAATAAGAGATGATAAAAACAAGTGGGCAGTCCTTAATTGTTTATCTATTGGATAATTTGATAGTTTTATGACCACTGGCCAGTAATACTTGAGATAAGAGGTGATTCCATTAAATGAAGGGGAAAGCAGCATGGATGTAGCTAACTTTTCATCAATACCAAAAGAAATAAATTAGTTATTTGCAATGGAATTTATTTCAAAATATCTAATGTATAATTTTCATTTAGTAAAATCCAACTAAAAGGGAAGAGTACACATAATGAGCAAACTAAGGTTCCAGGTGATTCCTGTTATAATTAGTGGTTCAGTCTAGTCAATGGAGGTGGAGTTTTGACCTTATCAGTAGACAGTTAACCTCAAGCTAGGTCAGAGTGGGGACTTACAGAACCGAGACTAATAAATAACGTTCAGAACCGTGCTGCTAAAATACTTCTAGGAGCTTCTAAACGCTCAAGCAACGTGGCAGTGCATGGAGATTTAGGTTGGATATCCTGTCTATCTAAGCAGAAACTCGAAGTTATTCTATTTTTATTATAAACTATATAACATAGAACAACATCGTATTTTACATAAAATTAAAGTGTGGTCAAAACGTAAACGTAGATCCTGGGACTCTTTAAAGTACATAAACTTCTATCTGACTTATCATTGGAACCATTGCTAGATGCGGGATTAAGCAAACAACTTTCAAGTTATGATTGAAGTGAACGTAAAATTCGTATCTGTGATGAACAATGATGGTTTACCAAAATTTGGAAAGACAATCCAAGTGTCAATGGCAATAAACTAAGACTTGATAGAAATTTCAAGAAGGATCTTGTTCCAGAACATTATGTTTTAAATTCTATGCCTCGTCACCTGCGCAGCTATATATGTAAACTTAGATGTGGGGCATCATTACCGTTAGTGATCGAAACTGGTCGATTCAATAAACCATCGATACTCCTCAACGAGAGGACTTGTCCATTTTACAGTAGAAGATGAAGTATATTTTTAATAGATTGTGATATTTATAGTGACTTAAGGTTTTCCTTGTTTAGTAGGGCTATTTCTATTGAAACTAATTTTTGTTTTAAGTCAAATCTTGATAAATTTATATTTTTAATTAATTGTAATGAACTACAATTAGAATTAGGTGGGTTGTTGTATAATATGAGGTGTAGAATAATGATTTTTTATCTTCAAAAAGCAAGTTGTTAATTTTGGCAGTAAAACTATAAAGTTTTATTAAGTATTATCCAGTTTTGTTTGTCAGATGTCTTTAATTATTATTTTATTTTATTTTATTTATTTATTATTTTTATTTTTATATGGTAAAGATTCAATTTTTTTTCTTTCTATTCGGTATGTGTACTGTTTTAAATGGTCCAGATTAATTCCATATCATTATTATTGTTTTATTCAGTATATCTTTTTTTCATACAAACTTTTTAATCGATTATCTTTTTTTTATTAGTATCTCATGAATATATAATGTATTTTTATATGATTAAAGTGTCTCGTAGGTCAAAATTGGCCGGGCATCAGATTTTTTTTATAACTATATATATATATTGTCTTGTCTAATGTATATTTGATGTGTGATACTATAATAAATTATATTATTATTATTATTATATGTAACTTCTCCCGACAATTTCATGTGTTTACTGCACATAGTGTGCATTTTCCAGCTATATTTAGATTTTGTGTGAAGAAATTCTATCTTTCTGGTGAAATCATTGTTGATTTATGATTCAAGGCCTAGGTCAATCATGAAGTGTTCCCATGGCACATTTGTGACTTTTATTCAAGAAAATGGGGTACCAAGAGAAAAATTACAACTTTTGGGATTTTTCCACTATAATTTTTGACATAAAATGGTTACTTTGAATGACATTAACTCCTGGGCTACTGCAAGCTAAGGTTGCAATTTTTAAAGGATATTGTGTAATTGATCAGCAAATGATATGTTGCAATATAAAATAAATGAATGATATGTTTAAACTTGGTGCATTATGGGGTCTATACAATAGGTAACTTTCAATGGTCTATTATGAACGGTTATGGAAATACAGGCTCATACATACCCAAAATTTGCCAAAAAATGCTTGTTACGAGCGGCCACTTCATATTTTCCCCATTTTTAAAGGTGTAATACATTTTTCTCTCAGAAATAACCAAGTTAAAGTCAGCTTCAGTTTATAGAGAATTTTCTCTATTTTCTGTTGGTATATAATATGTAGCACTTCAATATAATATCATTATCAGAGAAGATGTTAACCGAAATATGATGGTATGTAATCGTTTTTAACAAAATAGTCATTCACAAGATTAACCAGGAATTATATGGAGTCATCTTCTTATTTATCTACATTATATACAGTTAATCTTTTGTTGAGAGTGTGAGGAAGAATTATGACAAAAAAGAATGGAGAGAATTCTGATCATTTTTTTAATTCAAGTCTTCAAAGTTTGAAAAGACATTTTCCGAAACCCATGCTGTCTCATACGTAAGCCATATTTCCATGAAAAGTACATGCTTGAAATATAAGATCTTACTTTTTACTTGAATGGTATCAAGGTACCTAAGTATAAATAACTTTGGTTTTGACTATCACCAATTAATGTAGACAAGATAAGACATCAAAGTCAATCTGAAACGTCCCATACGTAACACTTTTTTTTGTCCCATACGTAAGGTAGAAAATTTTCTCTTAAATTCCTTTACTGACTTGCATTCTTTGCATCATTACATCTCTAATACACTGATGACTACATAAACATAGGTTTAACTCCTTATATCCATCCAAAAAGTTGTTGATAGAGGTGTAAGAGTGTTTGCTCTTTCTTCCCAAACTTAACAAAATATTTCCATTTTGTCAAGAATAAGCTAAATAAACAGTCACATTTGTAAAAAAGTAGAAAACTAAAAAATAAGAATACATTGCATTACTTTCTAAATTAAATGTAAGTGAAATCCAAAACAAAATAAATATTGCAAACTTTTGTCCCATACGTAAGATGTTGGGATTACACTATATAGTCCTATATGTGACAAAAAATATCAAGTTTTTCTTGTTAGAATGTGTCAAATGCTACAATTTTAATTATGAATACTATACAATGTGTTGACTACTTAGTTAAATCAGCTTAGTCAGTCTAAAATTTGTTAATTCTTTGCAACAAACAAGAATTGGCATTTGTATTTGCTTATTTTTTGGAAAAAGAATAGTTTTCTGGTGATCCAATGCTGATTGTTTCATATAAAATTAACTTAAAGGGTCTAATATACTATTTCTACCACCTGACTACTCTGAAACACTTGGAAAATTTAAATACGATGTTTCTGAATTATTGAATTCTACTTCTGTATATGGGCTATAAAATCTTACGTATGGAATAAAATTGTAAAAAGTATTATTTTATACTTGTAAAAATGAGTCAAAAGCTACAATTTTAATTCTGAACACTATACAAAATGTAGACTTCATAATGTAATCAGCTTATTCAGTAAAATATGTGTTTATTTTTTGCAAGAAACAGGAGTTAAAATATATGTGTTGTTTCTTTTAAGGCAAAACATGATGTCTTTGGTGATTCTTTCTCATTGTTTTTATATCAAATTTATGTAAAAGGTTTAGTTTACAATTTTCATCACCTTATTTCTTTGAAACAATTGGAAGATTTTAATATAGAATGTTATTGTTTCATTTAATTTTACTAAACATGGTCAATTAAATCTTACGTATGGGACAAGAATATGGAAAATCAAACATTTTAAAAATAGTCTATTGTGAATTTTATGCATCAGATATCTGAATAATTTTTTTCATTGGTTAAAAGAATAGTAAAATTTCATAATCACTATGTTAAATGAAGAATAGTTTAGCTTTTGTGATTTTTAAAGAGAAAAAATCAACAATTTTTTCAATTATTTCGAGGCAGCTTGAAAAATGGGAAAATTATAAAAATATATCTTACCAGAAAGCCCTGGTTGTTCTATAGTGTTGAAAGCAAGCTAGTTCTGATTTGAAAATATAATAAAACAAATGATAAAGTCTTTAGAGGAAAAAAAAATAATAATCATAAGTGATTGTCCCATACGTACAGATTTTTTGACAGCATTATCTTTAAATATATGTTTTCAATCAAAATGATGGAAACTATCCCTGATCAGTTGGAATCTTGTAGGTATGATGTTTGTGTTCAAAAACAATTAAGATTTGGAATGATTAAAGGTATTTCATTTTTCACCCTAAGTGGCCACTAAAAGTGCAACCTTAGCTTGCAGTAGTCCTCCTGCATTGGTATCCTTAGAGGCTTGGTATTGGTATATGTTGTTCTTAGACCTATTATCTGCAAAACCGTGTCTCGGATTTCTGATAGAATGAATAGAACAAATTCTACACACAATTAAAGTTGGTGAAATCTTGTGAAGTCAGGCTATATACACATAATGGGGCTTTAAGAGAGATTGAAACATCACAGGAAAAATCTGAGACAACATTTTGAAGGTCATGCTGTGTTGATTAAGAAATTGTGAAAAGCTTTACAATTTGAATAAACATGAAACAGCTAATGTTGGTCAAGTGCACACATCAAGATTTTGCAACTAATTGCATAATAATTAATTATGTAATTGTTGCATACTCATAATATTATAATCAGTGGAAAGATATATCTTTCTTCTTTCAAATGGTACCTCATTTGTTAATTTTGATGCAATATTAAGAAAGTTACAGCTGTTTTCAGATGGAAGATTGGAGGAAACAAATCTGTGTACAGTGCTACCTTAATTAGTCATTAAATTCAGCTGTGATTATTAACCATTAACTACGATTAATAAAGAACGATTATTGAACCCTAGACTCGTTTCGCTGATTGTGCCAAGCCGAGTCATGATTTCAAAATATCGCGGCAAAATAATATCCGGAAATTTTTTTGGAACTTTTCTGACCCTATCGTTGAAGTAATGCATTCGGAATTCAATGGTCGCAACCGGTCCGTTGATTTTATATCTACTTCCGTCAACGAAGGGTACTATACCAAACATTTGGCAATTAATGTGAGAAAATCTTAAAACTCTGGAGAACTGAGCTATCGTATGCACAAAACAAAAACAGGGGCGAAAAGATGCGTCGTTTAGGAATGGATACATTTCCTAGTTTGAATGACATAATGGAAATAAGGTGCAATAAATGTACTCGAAGCGAGCAGGGGTACGATTTTTAAACCTGCGGAGTTTCAGGCCTTGTGGATTATTAGTATCTACGTATATAGGGTCGACACATGCAATTTGATGTTAACATAAGATTGTATGACTATTGACACGAACAATTTAAAATAAGGAAAAAGAGATGAAATAATATGGGACGAAGTCCCAACTATAGTAGAAATAGCAATATTTTGATTCCATATCCATATCACTAATGGACCAAATGCCATGCACCGGAAATGACGCACCGGGGACCAATACAGGGGGTTTCTACAGAAATTCGGATGCGCAGTAATCTGGAACTACTTCCGGTTATGAATGTTAAAAGTCGCCCCCGATATATCGCGGCAATAAAAAAAAGTTGCCCCCGATATATCTCGGCCCAAAAAATCACGACACTATTTTGATGCACTGAATGAGCGTGAAATTGCCAGATAATTTTCAGATTCGCGAGCATTCATGGCTGTGCCTGTTTCAATAGACGGAAAGAGCATCCTTACATTGTACTACAGTACACTCCATAAAGTACACAAAAGTAAGTAACATTTCTACTTCAATCATCCCGGCAAGGATTTACATGATTTAAATATCAGATCATGTGGATTTTGCTTCGCTAGCACTACATGTAGCACCTATCTCATATCATATTTAAAAAAAATATTGGACTTCGTCCCAAGTTAGGTAATACCTATTATCATATTAAGGAAATAACGAAATTTTATTGATAGTTACACGTTATGTGGAATGCTGGATTCTGATAGGTTAATAGCCGTGATATTTTTTACATCTTGCATTGTAAATTTGCAGAATTTTTACTTCATGTAGGTGTATTTCCATAACATTTAACTTTTTTCATGGTATTTGCAAAATCGTATTTGACGTTTTTACCCTTCACCGAGACGCTTGTAACAAAATGTGTTAAACGTTATCAGTTGTGCCTTTTATGTAACAATCGTATTTGCCGTTTTTACCCCAATCGTAACTACTCGGCCATTCTCGATACCCTGCAAATAACCTCGTATGCAGATAGGAGAAATTCTTTTTAAATTGTTTGCCGGAAGTTAATTATATATAAGCCGCACAAAAATATAGTCCACGAAAATCCAATATGGAAGACTTACTAAGTAAAATCTTTATTCATGCAAAACTAATTAAAGCTTTAACTTTTATCCATGAAAATAATTGAAATATAGAAAATTGTTTAAAATATAACTTTATCAAACTTTCATGTAACTGGCATGTGAAAAGTAGTACGATTTATATGCCTAATGCATACGAGGTTATTTGCAGGGTAGCGAGAATGGCCGAGTAGTTACGATTGGTTTTTACCCTTCACCGAGATTACAAAATTTGTAAAATGTTATCAGTTGTGCGTTTTATGTAACATCATTCGGTAGAATTAAACAGATACATCATGTTAGGTCATGACAACGACAAAAAAAAAAAGGTACATTGTATTATTTATTTAGCCAGTGTTCTAAATAATATTCGGTGTAATTAAACAAATATATCATGTTTGGGAGGGGTATTTGCGAAAAATAACATGATATATCTATATAAAATAAATGTGTAAGTTACAGAAAGTTAGAAAAAAGAGGGTGATGAGTCCGTGCCACGAGCGTCTGTGATTAACAAGAGTTTATATGTGTATATAATATCAAAAGAAACAAATATAATTGCTTTAAATTCAAATTAAAAGAAAGAAAATCGCTAAAATTTGAAAATTGGCCATTAGAAATATATATCCGAATTATCAAGCATTATACCGATATCGATCCAAGTGTTTATACCCGACCTTGCATTTCCTGTTTATAAAATAGATCGCGAACAAAGTGAACAAAAAAAAACGTTTCTAAGGTACGTTTGAAGATACCAAAGAGGTATTCAGAAGCCGTAGTCTTTGAGAACTTTCTAAAAGATTAAATGTATTTTACTGTGCATCAGTTATAGCGTAATGAAACTGTCCCGGGTGAGAACAGGATTTTTTTAAATCTAAAATTACGGGACCTCGGTGGCTCGAACAGATTTTGACAGTCCCTTCGAGTTCGAACGAGCGAAGTTCTACTGTATATATATATGTTTAGGAGTCATAAGTTCAAAATGTAGTGCTTCAAAACTTTAGTTTAAATACCGTTTCTGATGGGGTTAATGATAAAGAATTGACCAATGGAAGTTTCCAGTACAAATTAAGAGGGAAACGATTACGGAAAGGGCCTAAATAATTTGGATTTGTACTCATTTATACGTCGTAGAAATTTATAAGAATAATCAACATGTGAACAATTCACGATATTTTTTTTTTTTACATTTCTTTTAAATCGGTAGAAAAACATATAAAATCGGTAGGCGGTAGAAGACTTAAAAAATCGGTATACTACCGCGTAAATCGGTAGGGTTGGCATGTATGGAATTTCATCTGTTATTCTGTTAATCTTCACATCCTTTATAGACTGATTGATTGATTGGTGTTTAACGCCAACCTTAGCAGTATTTCAGCTATATCGTGGCGTGAACATTTTATTATCAACTTAGACACCTAAAAACAAGATCTTTAGAAATAAAACATATTTGTCTATAAAACAATCGGATTATTATATGTACAAATAAAAGAAACATTTAAAAGATAAAACCATATATTTAGAACATATGTTATATATCCAACTACATTTTTGCATATAAATTAATTTCTTTTAAAAATTTCAAAATTGTGTCGCCTTAGACATTTGTAAATAAATCATATAAATTGTTGACATTGTAGAATGTTTGACGAACGTTAACAACATACTCAGTCGGTTAACACGTGCTTCAATGAATAATTGGAATTACACGGAATTCAGTTCGGTCGTTAATCATTATTTAACAAATAACTGAGTAATTCGATCATGATCTATGTGACATCTGGTCAAGACTACTTTTTCCTTCCGATTTTGACCGTAAGAACAAACTAGGAAATGTACTTCGTGCAATTTGTTATAAATATATTATCATCCAATGCTTCCTTTGCTTCCAGGTCAACGACTGTGCTACCATGGTGATGGATAACAATATTACTAGGAATCCATGAGGAAATACCATGTTTACAATAGCAACAAGGTTTTATTTTTATATTTTTTTATACAGTATATAAATTTCAACTATTTCTAAAATAAAAGGGTTTTGAGTTTTTACAACTCTCAATTGCCAACAGGCAAGAAAAAGAATCTGAATCGAGATCGTGAATTTACTCTCACAAGAAGAGGCAACGAACTTCATATAAAGAAGTATTGCATTAGCCTCTATACTGAAGATCAAACTGACAGATGGTAATCGAAGAGAATAGTCTGAAAACAAGCTGTCGATGTTACTCTATCATCATCCTTTGAACCATGAGTATGAAATTGCAGAGTATTCATACATTATGTATGTTACTGCATATGATCTAATTACAGCAAATTTTGTTGAATTAGTAAAGGATTTGTTTTTAAAAAAAATGTATTGTGTAAGTTCTAAATTAAAGGTAGGTTTTGATTTAACCATGGAGGGTTTTCAGGAATTACAATAGGGGCTATGTCATCCAAATTTATATCAGTATTTTCAAAGTGTGATTTTACTCCAAAAGGTGGAATTGTATTGGGTTGTTTATTGAAAATATTTTCATATAAAGGATTAAAAAGACACACATGAGCAGGATTCAAAGGATAAGCCTTCAATTTTGTTGTATATTGCATACTAAGTTTGATGCATTTGTTTTCAAGTGACGGCTCGATTATTTCAACATTAAACTCTCAACTGGAGACGTTCTGAATGCTCCAATTAAGAGCCGTACTCCTTGATGATGAATTGTATCAAGCAACTTTATATTTATAAGATTGTCGAACTGAACCGTAAGCAACACATCCGTAATCCAATTTTGATCGAATCAATGATCCATATAAATTGATTACAGCCGTACTATCCGCACTCCAGTCGGTACTGGACACAAATTAAAAAATATTAAGTACTTCCTGGCACTTATTTTTAATATGAGATAGAAAGGTAAATTTACTATCAAAAAGAAGACATAAAAAATTAATTTCTGAAACTATTTTATTGGGGTATTATATAATCTCAATTCCGGGTCTGGATGGAGATCTCTTTTACTAGAAAAGTGCATACCAACATTTTTTGAGCTAGAGAATTTACGTCCATTATCCATTGCCCATTTTTCTATCTTATTCAGACATAATTGTAATTGCATTTCTATGATTTCATATTCTTACCCCGATAACATATCAGGAAGTCATCTACATAAAGATAATCTTCAATAGTAGCATTTGAAGCTTTTATAAGACTTTTATCTTAATACTAAACAATGTAACAGAGAGGATGCTTCCCTGGAGAATTCCCATTTCTTGTTCATGCATATCATAATAAGTTGAAATAAACCTGACCTTAAATTCTCTTTCAAATAGAAAATTCGAAATAAAAGTAGGTGGCTTACCTTTCAACCCCATATCAAAGATGTCTTTTAAAATGGCACATTTCCTTTTTGTGTCCTATGTTTTTTCCAGGTCGAAAAAGATAGACACATGATGTTCCTTTTGGCAAAAGCATTTCGAATTAATGCTTGAAAACGGATGCGATGATCTGTGCCTCTACCTTTATGAAATCCACACTATATATTGGAGTCCATTAGATTCAAGAAACCATACAAGGCGAGCATTGATAATCTTTTCCATGGTTTTACAAACGCAACTAATTAGTGCAATATGCCGATAACTTGACGGTTCGCAATTATCTTTACCAGGTTTGGAATAGGAATGACAAGCTATTTTCCAAATTGATGGCAAGTCGCCAGTTTCCCAAATGTCATTCATTGTTTTACTATATTTTACCTTTAATTTTTTGTACCATATTCCAAACCTTATTCATCGGTGTATGGCAATTTAATTTAGAAACAAAATTACGTCAAGAAGTGCGACGATTTTGTTTTATTGTTCTTCGAGCTTTCGCTCTGAAGATGAGGAAATTGTCGAAGTTGTCCAATCTGGGATGTTTTTCGGCCTTTTTCGATTGTTGATGGCGCCTTTGCAATCATCATTAAACCATTGTTTACCGGGGTATTTTGGATATGTCGAGGTCTTTAGAATGGTCTCATCAGCTATTGATATTACTTCTGTATTAAACTTAAAGAATGGATTGGTGGGATTTCGGATCATTTACGTTTAAAGTTTTTCTCTGCACATCCGTTCGTACAGAGGTCAGCCAGCTTTGTATAGCAAAATGTAATAAAGCAATTACAGCCCTTCATTGAGTGTGATATGAAATTTTAATATGATAATATGTGTTACCTAACTTGGGACGAAGTCCAATATTTTTTTTTAAACAATATTAACTCAGATATATGGACCTATATTTTTTTTTCAAAGTAGGCCGGGGGCGGATCCAGACTTTCTCAAAAGAGAGGGCAAATAGGGGGACCGTCGTTTTTAAAGGGTTTTCGCCAAACGGGGACCTGCCCACTCCTGTAGACTGTGCACCCAGTCCGGTGTTGTATAAATCCGGTACTCGAGGTCTCAGTTTCATAGAAAATATTATTTCGGACAGGAGGAGGAAGAAATGAAACTCTGTTTAATGATATTGTCAGTCCCATGGTATATGTTTAATGGGCTAGAACACACTGCGATTTTGGGTCACTTTTTAACATTCATAACCGGAAATTGGGTACGAGTTGATAGGGTACGAGTTGGAAAAGGTACGAGTTGACATGGAATCTGAAAATCGTTCCAGATTACTGCGCATCCGATTTTCTGCAGATTTAACCATGTATTGGTTTCCGGTGTGTCATTTCCGGTGCACGAAATTTAAGCCATTAGTGATATAGATCTGGAATCAAAATATTGCTATTTCTACCATAGTTGGGACTTCGTCCCATATGAAACACTTAAAAGCAATATTGACCACAACCACTGGTCTTGGTCAGTATTGCTTTTAAATCTTCATTAAAGCATCATATCACACTCAATGAAGTACAATAGTTGTACAATATGCTAGACAGTTCGTTGATACAGACAATATGACTGGAAGGAATTAAAGGAAACATGTCGTACTTTAAGAAATAATTCATGGAAGCCATATGTATATATTGTTTTTACCACGGGTAGGCCTTTATGTCAAAAAGCTGACATAAAGGCCTACCCGCGGTAAAAACAATATATACATATGATTTCCATCAATTATTTCGATTCTAATATGCAAAATTTGGTAAAATAATCGTTATAAATTGTCGATGACGTCATAAGTTACAATGGGTGTAGGTATATATTAATATAATCTTACCACGGGTTTGGACTCAAAGCGTTTGAAGGACGTCATATTAGAATTACTGATAATTATAATCAACTATAAACGTTGTATAAGATAAGATTATTTTGTCTATAAATGTAGAATATTAAGATTTGATTCTCTATTTTTAAGTATTCAGTCCATATACTTAACTTAGTTTACACTTTCCCACACACCCTCTTAGTGCAGTGACAATCAAGGTAAAATGGAAAATTTAATGGACCGAAATACCACACGGCTGCATTGGATATTATTTTGAAGAAAAAGACATTTTGCATCGATTTAGGCATGTCGTCGCATTCTAGGATGGTGCAGATTTTCTATATCCGGAGTCAAAGGTCAAATCTAAGAACGAAGACATTTTCATTTTTACATGTACATACATTATCCGAAATATCTTAACTAGCATTCGCCACTGCTTAACGTACTTCATAGATATGGTTGAGACAGGCATTGAAAATGAGATTGTTGCGGTTACAAAAGTCTGACTTTAAAAACATAACTGAAATATGCGCCTAATTAAAAGGGGGGAAAAAATTCACAAATCGATATTAACGCACGTATATTTTCACCGCAAGTCATTGAAATTTCTTAGAATTATACATAAGAATAATTCAATATATGTATATCTTTTCTGGAAAGTTTGAACCAAATTCATAGTGAAACAAGGAAAAAATTACGACAACAAGAACAAGCATCTAAGAAGATTTCGCACCAAAAAATGACAAAGTCCATATCTCAATTTTAAGTATTGAAAAGGCAAAGAAATGAAAATAACTAGTTTGTTACTACATATCATGTATATTAAAGATTTGCAAGATAAATGTGATTAAAATGTATAGAAATAAATGAGAGAAAAATAACGTGAAATCGTACAACTCGCAACCCCCCTTTTTTGCAGACAATGCATTGAACAGTTGAAATAGATTGTGGGTTTAGAAGTGAAACAATCATTTACGTAACGAAAAATGAAGTGCAAAATAGAATAAGTATCTCAAGCAACTTCAAAAACTGTCTCACTTCAGTGTAGGAAGCACAAATACCAAATGCATGAAGGGTTTCAATTAAATGTTTAGATCCGTACTCATGGTAAAGTTGTAGGGCCAATCCCAAATTAAATGGAGTGAAGTTGTTTTTGTGCAACGATATTATCATTTCGGCTACAGCAATACATTTCCTAGCTTTATCGTGTCGTGTGACAACGCGTTGTATAGTCACTTTCAATATGAAAACAATTGTCATCAACCAACCATGAAAGGGAAGGTCATCAGAAAAGGCGGAATGAATTGTAATGATCTATGATGAGAAAGATCAGATGGAGAAGGATAGAAATCTTTGGAAATTTCGACTGCGTGTAAAGAGCCACGTCATACCTTCGCAGCATCATGAAGAATCTGATCTTCCTGCATATCAGGGACATCTACGAAAGAAGCTTCTACCTCTGAAAACTTGAGGTCTGCTTTCAAGCTACTTGCGACACAAATAGCGTCAGCAACTGATATCGAACTACTGAAAATTGTATTTGATTGACCTTGTCCCTTTTGACTTTCGATCACAATAGTATCGCCGTAAAGATTTTAAAGCCTTGTCTGTAATTTGGCAGTAGAATACTTTGTCGATAAACCCTCTGGAAGCAAGGAACAAAAATTGTCTAACAAGGAAGACATAGTAAACGCTTTCTTGTTCTCAAAAAGGTCATGGTGCAAAATATCTAAGAATTTGTTGAAAGCAATATCATGGTACGACTCATTCTTAATTGTAGAGTAATTATCAGCACTATGTTCTTTTTTCCACTTAAGCAAATAATTTGTAATGCATGCCGAATGATACTGCGCTTTTTCCTGGACATAGTCAACGGTCAAGAGGCTCAACAAATCATAATCAAACTTATACCTCTTGCGGCATTTAAAATGTATTTGACGCGTTCACTACTTTCAATGCGCTTAAGTTTTCTATCTTTCTTGATAGTTTTTGTCTACAATAAATACAATGGTCCCAGTTTATTTGTGGCAAGGTTTTAGAACGCGTCTTCATAGTAGACACTGAAGCGTCATTACTAGTGTTGCTACATTCTGGAACATCGCTGATAAACCGTTGTAAATTTCTTGTTCTTGTATAGGCTTTATAACAAGACCTATGATACTTTATTTCATTTAAAGGAACCAAGCTCAAAGAATTAAATTCATCATACAGGCGACGATAAACATAATCTTGTCGCTTGTTGATCGCATCAAACAGAGGATCTCTTCCCTTCTCTGTAGCGCAGGACAAACTGTCGGGTGTGTTTATTTGACAAATGACACATAATTCCAAAGTGCTTATGTTTCGACATTTTATCGGCAAAGAGTGGGCAAATTTAACGGGACTGCACATTTTCCGGATTAAAAAGTATTCCGACTTGGTCAGTGTATTATTTGTGCCTTATAGGAGCTTATTTTCAACAACTGATCTTTAAATAACTCCTACACTAAAACCATCACAATAAAATGAGATATTAAACTGTATTCTTGTAATAAGCACATAAATTATTTCATTGAGACAAGTTAATTTCATAGTAATTTCATTTTAAACGACACGCATTGCACTCAATGTAATCAGGGGTGTGTTTGACAGGGGAGCGACACCATGCTCAGTACGTATCAAATTTACAGAATGCTGTAATAGTAAAGTTTAAAAAAAAAGATGATAAACGTTTAATTTCAAGTTTTGATTGACAAATTTAACACACATAATATTACAAATAAAGTTTCAATTCATAGCGAATTATATTTTCCTCGTGAATAGCGTGGAACAATTTTAAATGGAATTGAAAGGTGGTGGAAGGTCACTAAAATTGACCCTCAGAGAATAATCTTAATTCTAACTGCTAATTTTCTGTTCTTTATTTACCTTGTTGTTTCAAATGAAAGATACGATATAGTAGTCTCAATTTAATCAGAAAGGAGTTTTCATTTTTGTCAAATATTAAAAAACAGTATCGCAAAGTAGACATACTTAGAAATGTGAAAATGCGATTACCCCCAAATGTCACGCTCTCCTAAAAAACTGCACCGTGAGAAACCGTGACGACAGGGCTAAAATGGTACTTTGATGTATACTCTTTCATCTGGGAAAATTTCAGCTGTGTGGTATTCCGGTACATTAAACTCGAAAAATAAGCGCCTTTTCTCGATTCGTCACTGTACTATCTCTTGCTGTCGTTGATTATTTACCCTTTACATATCATCTTTGTCTAACTTTATGTAACTTTAAACGTTGTATATACATGATTTGTAATTCTAATTTTAATTGTGATTAATTTATGCACATATAATTAGATGCAGTATTCGTCTATTTAACAATGTAAACACAACTTATTACTCTTTCCGAAGCCTTTGATCTCCTGTTATTGTAGTATGCTTGTAATATTTTTTTGTCACGCAAGAAAACTGCAAAGTATTATCAATATTTATTTTCCATTGTATGTCTTTTATTTTTCTTTTGAACTTATTATGTTTTAAACAACAATTGTAACATAAATACGCATTTTTCCTTTGATGTTTTTATGCAGTAATCAACTTAAAAATAGTGAACTTTTACAAATCATGGTCTAACATGACGATCTTGATGTTATTCCATGATTTTGACGTCACATGAGAATAATAGTTAAGTTTCTATGGAAGTGGGAGGAGCTTACCCCATGGTTTAATATAAAGATCTACATGTTATTTCATGGTTAACGCGGACCTCGACGAAAGCACCCAATATTGATTTCTGTTACAAACCATATATACCATGGATCTTACTCATGAACTTATTTAAACCAACTCATCCTTCGGATTCGTTGGTTTAAATAAGTTAATTCGTAAGATCCATGGTATATATAATACATAACTAGAGGCTCAGTGTGCTGAGCCTGTGGCACTCACCTGTCATTTTGTTTTCAGGACACTTTATACAGAACATTTCATAGGTATTTCCTACCAAATTTCAATTAATTTGGACTAATGGTTTTAATGAAGATATTTTTTTTCAATTGACCAATCACAAACAAGAACTGCCAATGACGGCCATATTAGTTGTACGATCGGCACGAAACCTGGAAATTGTGTACAGTATCTCCAATACTTCATTTCTGCAAAGTAATAATTCATTATAATTATACCTCCTTGTTTCAGAGAAGGTTTTTTTTTATTTCAGCCAATCAGAAACAAAGATTGCCTATGGTTTTTTGTCCAATCGGGATGAAAATGTGGAAATCTTATAGCGAACTTTCTATTGATACTTCCTGTAATACATATATTTCAGAGGATAATTTTTCTTAGAAATCGAACAACCAGAAAAAATAATTGCATATGGCGGCCTTGTATGTTAACGGGTCGGGATGAAATGAGCAATCTTAATGGAGGACCTTACATATATACTTCCTACCAAGTTATGTTTCATTTGGCCAACCTGTTTCAGATAAAAATATTTCTAGAAATCGCCCAACCAGAAATAAGAACTGCCTATGGCGGTCTATAATAAATACATTACACACAAATTCATGAGACCTGGACAATTGGTATGTGTAGCGCTTGAAGTAAACACACATCAATATTCACTGGTCAGATCAAGGTCTGGTTGAGGCATGAACACCAAAGGTGGATGAACTACATCTTGGTTCGTTTGCCTATAGTACAAAGTGCAACTCGTCTTTATTTCATACTAACCTTTAACTATAAGCGTAGCTGATCAAGATTAATTATAATTCAAATTAATAACAAAAAAGCGCATCGTAGATAATAATAATTTAGCGTAGACATCATGGATAAAAGCAAAGGGCCTAATCAAGAGAGCCAGAATCGTCTAAGGTTACCTCTGCATGAAGGGGTAACTTTGGTTTTTAAAAATAATTACATGATTTCGGAATTGTGAATTTCGATAAAATAAAATATATCTAATAAACCATGTCAGTGCGAGCATTGACTACTGGGCGGATGATACCCAAGGTGACAAATAGTGATAGTAATGAATACGTGGATATTAAATATAGTGCACATGACAGAGTTTCTGATCCCCGGGTTTGTAACTAGATTAACACGACGGGTGTCACTAGTGGAGCAGGAACTGCTTACCTGAGTTCACCCCCGGTTTTTAGTGGGGTTCGTGTTACTCGATCGTATGCTTTGTAGATCGTTGTTTGTTCTTCTGTATTTTTTCTTTTAGCCGTTGTGTTGTCTGTTCTTCTTCGTTATACATATTCTGATTACATCTTTGGTATCTTTTGGCCATTGTGTTGTCTGTTCTTCGTTATACAGATTCTGATTACATCTTTGGTATCCTTTGGCCATTGTGTTGTCTGTTCTTCTTCGTTATAC
>MJUT01007078.1:157626-178191 GCA_002080005.1 Gigantidas platifrons
TTTTCATGTCTTTTTGTTCATTCTATTTGGGATCTTACTTTTCATGTCATTTGGTTCATTCTATTTGGGATCTTACTTTTCATGTCATTTGGTTCATTCTATTTGGGATCTTACTTTTCATGTCTTTTTGTTCATTCTATTTGGGATCTTACTTTTCATGTCATTTGGTTCATTCTATTTGGGATCTTACTTTTCATGTCATTTGGTTCATTCTATTTGGGATCTTACTTTTCATGTCTTTTGGTTCATTCTATTTGGGATCTTACTTTTCATGTCATTTGGTTCACTCTATTTGGGATCTTACTTTTCATGTCATTTGGTTCACTCTATTTGGGATCTTAATTTTCATGTCTTTTGGTTCATTCTATTTGGGATCTTACTTTTCATGTCTTTTGGTTCGCTATACTTGGGATCTTACTTTTCATGTTTTTTGGTTCACTCTATTTTGGGCTCTTATTTTTCATGTAATTTGGTTCGCTATACTTGGGACCTTACTTTTCATGTCTTTTACTTTACTTTATTTAGGATCTTACTATTCAAGTCTTTTATTTCACACTATTTGGGATCTTACTTTTATCTCAGCTACTTTCCTCTCATGAATGTCTTTTTTGCAAAGTCAAGGAAAGCTTGAAGATCCCAAAGGGCCAATCCGAAGTCGTAAATCGAACAACGACAGATAATGAAATTGACCAAAGAAAAAGAACTAAAGGACAAACAACGATCTTCACAACATTACACAGAAAACTGAAGATCGAGCAACACGAACGTCATTACAGATCGGGTTGAACTCGGGCGCTCGGGAAGGGTAGGAAAATTAGGTACAATCCATTTAGGGTCTTGCTTGTCATTTATGTTTGATCAGAAAATATAGAATACCTGTAATAAGTTATTACCAAAGGAAAATGCGTTTCTGCAACGAAAAATGTATTAATCAAAGTTCACCTGTGGTACAATGTATGTGTTGTTTGCCTTGTGGAATTTGTTGCTGTCCCGGTTAGTGTCATACATAGCATGCATTTTCTATCAAAGTATTTTTCTTCACTCTATTTTGGGTTTTGTTTTTATTTCTTTTCCATCACATGATTTGGGATCTTACTTTTCATGTATTTTACTTCACTCTATTTGGAATCATACCTCTCATGAATTTTTAGATGACTCTATTTCGAATCTTATAATTTTCAAGACTGTTTTTCCACTCGATTTGTGATCTTACCTTTGCTTCATCTAGGGTATTACCTGTCATTTATATTTGTTCATAATATAGAGACTACATATAATAAGATTTAAAAAAAAAACCAATATGTTCTTTTCAGGTGGATATACTTCGGTGAAAAGTCTATAGGGATTAGCAGATGTATATTTGATGGAAACGAGAAACATATCATCATCAGTAATATACCACAAGACATTTCATTGGGTATTTTATAAGATAAATTTCACATGTTATAGAATCCTATATACGATTATATTTCATTGGCTGGCATTCATGCCATTTGAATGACAATTGATAAAATGTCGAAACATTATCTGAAACGGTAAAAAAAATATGTTACACATATAACGCCCGCGGTAATATAGTTCTCATTAAGAACATAGTAAAATACGTATGTCATGGACAGCAATCCGTGTCTAAAATGAAGATATTTAATTTCTATGGAGCAAAAAAAAAAAACAACAGGAATTTTACTATTTATACAATAATATTGTGTTGTCCATGTTATATGCCGAAATATGTCCCAAGGTGAGAAGGCATAATGCACGACCCGTAAGCGGAGTGCATTATGCCTTTTGGTGATTTAAAAAAATGAAATTTGTCTAAAATGTATTGATACTATAAAGATTGGCAAATAATTTTCATCTATATTCAAGAAATATTTACTGTCAAATATTTAATTCCCAAAGCTGGAACTGGCCTTTGTTTTGACAGATGACTGCATCAACGTTAAAGAAAAACGTATAATGCATTGTTAATTGTACACTGTTAAAAGCGCTCATGTGATCCCGTTTATTATTTTATTGGCCAACAGACAGTGTCAATCGTACAATGATCCCCATATAACAACGTTTGATGGTAAACTGTATCATTACATGGAAGTTGGAGAATTTGTGATGTACAGGAATGACAAAGGTCCTTTCTGGGTATGTACACGTTTGTATACAACATGTATGTCTTTATTTCGTCTTCCTGCAGACAATAACAATTAAATATTATTTTAACCATAAACCTTAACCGAAATACAATTAGAATAAATCAAGTTTCAACTTTGAGATTAAAATTGTTTTTTTTTAAGGATAGCGAGTTATAATTGTCAATTTAAGGTTGGTTTATGGTGTTTATCGCCACCTACAACAATATTTCAGTCATATCATCAAGTTTAAAATGATATATCTTATCTGTCTTGATAGTGGTCGCCCAACAAAGGCGTCATTAATCAACAAGTACTGAATACATGCACCAGAAAACTAAAGAAAAGATTTATTATACACTTTTCAAATAATTATACAGTGTTATCTCAAAAGTGTGAATATACACAAAGAAAAAAGTTAAGCACCCCCTGATATACTAAAACATAATAAGCTACACTAAGTTTAGATTCTAATATTTATATTGATTATAGCAAGAACAATGTTCCATTAAAATGATGTGCTCACACAGGTGTGACCATTATGTCAAATATCGACTAGTCATGCACGTGAACCATGCCTCTCACGCATTACTCAAAATACAGTATGTTTACGCTTCGAATTTGGGTATTTAAGTCGGTGTTTTAAAAATAAATATTTATTCATTCTCAGTAAGCATGGTACGAAGGCGAATATCAGAAGCACAAAGATGACAAATAATCGGCATGCATACAACAGGGATGTCCTTCAAAGCTATTGGACGTCAGATGGGCTACCACTATACTGTAGTCAGCCGACTGGTGAGAAAACACACACAAGCCAACTTTGAAAGACATGCCAAGATCCGATAGACCACGGGTAACATCTGATCGTGACGACAGGGCATTGCAGCGTTTGGTTAGACGGATGCCATTCGCAACCAGTCCCGTACTCAAACAGCATTGGCTTCCCAATAGACGTCTGTCAACAAGAACAGTTAGAAGCCGTGTGAAATCAGCAGGACGTAAGTCAAGGAGAGTCATTAAACGTCCACTGTTGGCAGACCGACATGTTTGGCATGATGTTTAGCACGACGTGGTTGGAATTTAAGGACATGGCACAATATCCATTTGTCAGACGAAAGCCGGTTTCGGCTTCATGCAACCGACGGCCAAATGTGGGTTTGAAGACACAAAAATACAGTCTATACCCCCAAAGAACATCCAGCCAACTGTCCCTTACGGTGGAGGCTCCGTAATGGTTTGGGGTGTATCTCCCATGACTGCAAGCTGGATTTAGTCACCATACAAGGTAACCTAACTGGTGATCAGTCCATCAGTGACGTCTTGCAACCAGTTGTTGTCCCCCATTTTGACATCCACCAATGCCTGTGTATATGGATGACAACGCCAGGCCTCATCGTTCAAGAGCAGTAACCCCTTACCTCCAAAGTGAAGCCTTGACTTCTGTTCTTAGGCCAGCCATGAGCCAGATTTGATTCCCATAGAGCATATTTAAGACATGTTAGGCCATCGTATGCATGCTCGGGAACCTCCTGCGCAAAACATTTGTCAGTTGGAAGCAGCATTGCATCGGGAATGGTGGCAACTATCACAACAGGACATCCGACGTCTTAACTGGAGGGATGAGACGCAGGGTTGAGGCCGTCATCCAAATACGTGGGAGTTACACCCGGTACTGAACTTTGAACAATGTCGTCAAGTGATTCATAAGTGACGTTTTGAAAGTGAAATGACAATCTTATCGTGCTTTTTGAACTGTGAAGGTCAATACTTAAAAATGGACATGTTTTACTGCAAAAACTGGCCTTGTGATATTGTGATTAAATATTCATTAAATTAACATTTTTCTTGATTATTTTTGTGGTTTCAGCCAATGTAATGTCCTAACAGGTCACCGTTGCGTTCTTGAGATTATCGGGTCAGTAATCTAGTGACAATTGTCGTATCATTTGTCATCTCAAAAAAACATGGGATTGCTTTACTTTTTTCTTTGTGTATATCATAATGTAAACTGTTATTTCAAATGTTATCCCTAATCATAGAACAAATATTTATTAAAAAAAAAAATAGCATTGATTTATGACCATATATAGCTATCTGCAAAACAGCAAAATAACTGTAGCATTTAGGCCAATATTATTTTGTGTACTTATATACTCGCCTTTGCGATTGTGAGCATACACGTAATATTAATGTCATGTTCCACATAAAATTCATACATTTCCAATTTAAATAATCGTCAAAATCATATTTATATTCTATTTCTATTTAGGTCCATTCATTATTTACCAGCTGTGGATATGGATGGCAGGGTCCCTCGTGTCATTGTGGTATAGCCATCAGAAGTCGTAACTCGTGGTTTGTTTTACGAACATGTGAAACTATTTCCAGAAACGGAAAATATTTACTACAACAGCCAGTAACACAATTAAAAAGCTGCGATGATAGTGACATGTTAATAGATTATTCTAGGAATGAATACAAGGTTGTATGCTATGTTAACTTTTCACCTTAATTCAATCAAATAAATTGCATAGAAATTATTGCATAAATTTCAAAAACACATGCTCTCTCTAAGAATTCCATTGATACAATATGTGGTTGTCATTAAAACAAAATCAAGCATACAATATTATACGTTCCAAAGACACATATATATGCTTAATATTTTATATAGATGGTTGCTACCAAGTTTTATTAGAACCTATAAAGTAATTATCTGTTTAAACATGTTCTTCAGCTGAAGTACAGTGTATACTGTTAATATACAGGAAGTGATTTACGATTATATATGTAACATTAATTTATAATTTTCCAGGTTACTCTACTGATTGGAACAGAGATAAAATTTAAAATATCTACTGAGTCTAAATTTTTTACCATGATTTCTATCAAACCAACTATTTACGACATAAACGAAGCTAAAGGTTTGTGTGGTGTTCCAAGTACAAACAAAGACACGTCGGATGATTTCACTCATCGCCAGAAAGGACCGATAAATAATTACACGACTTTTGCAGAATCTTGGAGGTATATCTTTTTTAATTTTGGAATAATGAAGGTCAAAAGTGTTTGTCTATGACCTATCTGTAATATCATAACAGTAGACAGTGCTTCTGCACTAACATGGTTTATTAGATATATGTATTACTGAAATGTACAGCTCCTCAATAACGTAATTATTGATAAAACTAAGGTTCTCCTCCCTCAGACATAGGTGACCCTAGCCGATTTTTGCTATCCTGTTTATGTCCTTTGGTTTTATTGCTTCAAAACTTTAAATTATTTGGTTTTCCAATATTTCGATTTTGAGGGTACCTGATGAAGGTTATTCCAGAAACGTGTCGTGCGCACTAAATTTGATATCAACGTTTTTGTTAATACAAGTCCGTTAAAAGTTAATGATCTGATTGCTAGAGGAGTACACAAATGTTAAAAGACAAGAACATAAAAAATCCAAAACAATGCAAAAAAAAACACAAACAAACAAACAAGCAAAAACACCAAAAACAGTTGATCTATTTACTTTCAGGATAACTTCTGTAATGAACAGTGAACAACTTTTTGTTGCCGAGCCAGAGTTTCTAAACAATCAGCAGGTCATAGGGTTTGGTGACACAGATGATAGTGGCGACAACTCACAATCTTACTGTATATGTGAACGACAAGCCGAGAGAGCAGATGATCTAGACGATTTTAATACCGCCAAATGTAATTTAACACAAAGTACACAGTTTTGTTCAGCATCTTCACAATCAGCGGAAGAACCTCTTGGTGCCTTTTACAATTCAGGTTTACACTGCAAAAATAGGTCTTAAAACTCATTACGTACAACTGAGAGCAGTAGCCCTAGTGATAGTGATGATGTGTTTGATTTTAGACCGTTGTCTTACCATGATGACGTTAATAACACAAATGAAGTAGAATGTCATTATCTTGCTAATCTTGTTTTCTCATCAACTTCTTCTTTGCACAATAGATTGTGGTAATACAGTCCTTTTTCACAATTCTATTGACTGCAGATGTCTCTTTGATGTGTAATTTAGAGGGGCAGTAAACTATGCATAATTTAATTTTAATTCAAACTTTATAACAAAAAAGCTTAAAAAAATATTGTCAACAATTCCACCAAATATCAACAAACCTGCAAAAGAGTTTGAAGATATCAGAATGGTAAGCAGACATGGTAAATCGAGGAAGAACAGAAATATAATGGCAAACAGAAACAGTGCAAAAGGCCAAATGATCATCAGCAAAACACGACAGAAAAAAGTAACTAGTGGGCAACAAAAACCGGGAGTGAACTCAGGTGCTAAACTACTAGAGCCACTTGTCGAGCTACTATTGTTACAACCCCCATCATAAGTCATGAATTAGGAATTAACGGAATGATGTCGACGGTGAAACGGTAGAAGTGAAGACTTAATCATGTCATTAAATCATCAAATACAAAAAGACCACATCATACGTTGATAACAATACAGGTCGTGGCTGTGAACACGCTTACATTACATTAAGTACAAAAAGACCACATCATACATTGATAACAATACAGGTCGTGGCTGTGAACACGCTTACATTACATTTAAGTACAAAAAGACCACATCATACGTTGATAACAATACAGGTCGTGGCTGTGAACACGCTTACATTACATTAAGTACAAAAAGACCACATCATACGTTGATAACAATACAGGTCGTGGCTGTGAACAGGCTTACATTACATTAAGTACAAAAAGACCACATCATACGTTGATAACAATACAGGTCGTGACTGTGGACACGCTTACATTACATTAAGTACAAAAAGACCACATCATACGTTGATAACAATACAGGTCGTGGCTGTGGACATGCTTCCATTACATTAAGTACAAAAAGACCATATCATAAGTCGATAACAATACAGGTCGTGGCTGTGGACACGCTTACATTACACTAAGTACAAAAAGACCACATCATACGTCGATAACAATACAGGTCGTGGCTGTGGACACGCTTACATTACATGAAGTACAAAGAGACCACATCATACGCCGATAACAATACAGGTCCTGGCTTTAGACTCGCATAAAATATATTTTATTTCACAAATAGATTCCAAATACATTCAGAAATGGTTGGACAGCAGTTAATGCTTATCAGAAATGTTTAGAAAGTATTAGAAATGCTCTTCCTTCTGAATTATATACAGATTTAGTAGATCTACAAAAAGAATACTTCATCCAGTCATGTGTTAAGGACATAGAGGTGTGTATTGTAACAGATTGTAAAGAGTAATGAGTATTTTAGAGGTTGTTAAATCATTACCCATGACATTAGTTCTGGAATAAGATGTAAATGAATTTTACAATGTATTTCATTTAGTAAAATTATTATTTTCACCTCCTCGAATGTCTGAGACTCCTATGATTAAGACATTACATCTCATTATACTTGTGCAATTTGTGGCACGTGTAATATAGTTGCAGAAATTACACTGGACACCAACAATTACTCCTAGAGGGGGAGACATTAACATGCAAATGTAAGACATCTATCTTATTGTGGTTAATAAAGGAGGAACATTCTAAAGAAGCTTAGGTTAAAGAAATCAATACACTTACAGAACGTGTTGAATCTGCCTACGAAACAGTGACTACTTTCTATCTTTGTTAGCAATTTGAAGAAAAACTTGTTTAGCAGAGCTCAGATTAAAAACTAGTATTACTGTGAGCACAGCTCACTAAGATATACCCCCGCTCCCCACATCTGTCCAACCTATTTCAATAACCAAAACATTACTGATTGTTCTGACCAAAAATGAAAGGGACCCTGCTCTATTACCCAGCCAATGATTATTTAGTAAAGTTTTACCAGATTCCATCATACATTACTTAAAAAAACACTACTCATACGACATAGGGTAAAAATCATATTTTACGTCATGTCAAGTGCAATAACTCTGGAACGGCAAAAGTGAAAATCGTCAAAAATGACAGGGATCCTCCTCTCTTCACCAGTAAACAGCTGATAAAATTTTAAAAGATTCTAAGAAACACAATTCAAGTTATCATACGACATAGGATTTGTCTACAGACGGACGGACGAACAGACGGACGGACATGGTGAAACCAGTATACCCCTCTATAACTTCGTTGCAGAGGGTATAAGGATTTTGAAAGTGTATCTCTATATTCAAAAAAAAATTCGGACAAAGTTTTAATAACAAAAGTACAATTTCAAATCTGTTGATGTTATAGGTGTATGTTCTTGTTATGATGGGTTAACTGGTGATGACTGTTCACAAGAGATATCAACACCGTCATCTGGTATTAGCCTTCCGTCAAACGGATTATGTACTCCAGGGACAAGAAAATGCACAAGAACAAATGTATTTGGTGATTTTCCATCGGCCACTGTTTGGTATCAATTAAAGTATTTCGAGGTATATTTTTATGGTCTAAGATATCTACAGTAACTGTTATTATTTAATTGTTTTTTTTTATTATTTGATATTTATTGACAGACAGTAATAGTAAAATAAAGTGTACATTGTTATCATAGTATTCACGACACTCGTTTACATATTTATATACACTCCGACAAAGGTTAAGCACCACCCTACATTTTTATCGATATATTTTTTTACACCAATACTGTTAAAACAATAAAATAGATATCACCATTTTTCTTACACTTAACTTATGGCAAAAATGGGGTTCAAAACAGGTGCTGGAAAAACGTAAAACCAGTTTGTCTTTGATGGAAGTTTTTAACATTTCATTAAAATGCAGAGTCTTCAGATTTTAAGAACTTTTAAATGCATCTATTGTGCGTATGTGGAAGGCATAAAAATCAATAACGAGTATATTCACCGCGTTTATTGTGAAGTTCTGTAACACGCCTCGTCATGCTTCACACAAGACGCCTAAGCCGTTCTTGGGGGAACTGTTGCCACTCCTGTAAGATAGCAGTTCTTAATTCGTCAATATTTTGACATTTTGGATTGCGTTGGTTAATTTTTCGGCCAATAAAGTCCCATACATGCTCTATAGGGTTCATGTCTGGCGACATCGCAGGCCATGGAATTGTCTGAAGAGCCAACGCATGATTGTCGAAATGGGGGACTACGCGTGGAGCGAGCACATTGTCACGGAATTTTTGGCCTGTCAGATTACCATCAAGAACGTACAAGTCCAACTTACCTGTCAAAGGAAAAACAACCCCAGATAGTTACACCCCCACCCCCAAAAGCAGTTGTGCCCAAAATGTGGTTGTCCTGAAATGAAGTGTTTCGTTGGCGCCAAACCCTTGCACGACCGTCGGTAGGGCGTAACAAAAAATGACTTTCATCAGACCAGTGGACCCGTCTCCATGTGTGAATAGTCCACCCCAAATGATCATGTGACCAGTCAAATCGAGCATGGCGATGACGTAATGTCAACTGTGGACGTTTTATGGGTCGTCGCGCTCGCATTCCCTGATGGTGGAGGCGTCTGATTACAGTGCGTGTGCTAATGTGGCCTCCAAACGCTAAATTACCACGAAGTGCACCAGCTGTACTGAACTGCCGTTGCCGCACCCGTCCGGATATGAGTCGGTCCTCTCTCAGCGTCGTTTTGCGAGGTCTACCTGCACGTGGACGGTCAATAACATTCCCCGTTTGACGAAAACGCTGCATCAGTTGTACAATGATGGAATGGTTAACCCTGAAGTGGTCTGCCACCCTTCTATGGCTAAAACCACCGTTATGCATGCCAACAGCTTGCCACCTTTCTGGTATGGTTAATTTTCGCCGCACCATACCAAACCAATAGAAAATTAAACTTATAACTCTACACAAAAAAATCATCTTTCGTTCGCAAACACAAATGTTGAAAAGTACACGTGGCACTTTACACACCCTGTCATATACACATCAATAAAAATCGATCAATAACCTGTTTCACAGGTAAGTAAGTATGTGTGTACAGGTAACGAAAAGATACACGTATTTATGTTTTTTATATAATAAGGACATACTTATTAATGTTAGAACATTCAGATAAAAATGTTATCAGTCTCGAGATGTTATATACCCCGTTTTAAAGGGCGGTGATTTTGTTAAAAGGTTCGGCTGACGCCTCAATGACTTCTTACAAACTTCTAGTAATATCATTGGCTTAAAGTGAACACGTGGAAACCATGTATATTCAATACACGGACAGTAGTTTTTAATACACTGTTAGTAGTAGAGTTATCTCCCCTTTTTCTTTCAAAGCAAAGATGATGTCATATTTGGATCACTTACACACAACACAAAAATTGCATATTTATTAGTTTTGATGTCGTTACATCTAAATCCTTCATTCAAAGGTAATCAGTAAGATATATTTGTTACACATTGTGTTAGTGACCTAATACGATATATACGGACGGGTCAGTGGATTCAATATGGGGCTCGAACTATGCTCTCACCCCATATAGAATTTACTGACCCCATATATATCGTACTAGATCACTAACACACTATGTAACTAATAATATCTCACTAAAATGGCTCAAAATGCACATAATTACACATAAACTACACTAGTTAAGAAAATAGTTTTCTTACCTTCAGTTGACTCAAAATATTTTTTTTAGGAATATTTGGGGTAATACAGGATTCAGATTTATGGTGCTTTATAGGTTCAGGTTCATGGTGCTTAACGCCATTTTCAGTTATATCATGGTGGTCAGTTTTATTGGTAGGAGTACCCGGAGAAAACCACAGACCTGTCGCAAGTCACTGACAAACTTTAACATATAATGGTGCATGGAGTAAACCTCCCCATGGGTGGGATTAAAACTCACAACGTTAGTGGTGATAGGCACTGATTGCATATGTAGTTGTAAATCAACAAACATACGATCACAACCACCAGGAGGCAATACACTTAAACCAAAATGTGATGCTCTCACTTCATCAAACTAAACCACATTGTGGCTAAAAAGAGGCCTACATAAACTAGTATTATACAACAACCAAGTAGAGAGTACAGTAAACAGCTGAAGGAAGACACTACTTTGACTGTGAAATAGAACATCAATCAACCCTTTCATTTGTTAAAAAAAAAAAGTTTGAAGATACTAAAGTCGTTGTAAATCAAAGAAAGACTGATAATGCAATGGCTAAAAGAAAAAGGACAAAACACTATACAGAAAACAAGATTAAACTACAAAAATCCTACTAACATCCAAGTGTGCACATAGGTCCCCAAAAAGGATAAGTACCGGTAGTTCCTGCTCCACATGTAGCACCTGTCGTGTTACTCTTGTTCCAAACCCACTGATTAGTCATGAATGAAGAAAGACCAGATTGTGATTATGACAAACAGAACATATTCTTAGTCATTTGTGACACAGATATTCTATAACTGTTAACCAAATCATGGTGACCACTGTAAAACTTTCGAAGTGATAACTTCAACTTAACAACTAGGAACCCCTTTAATAAGTGTTCTGTTAGATTTTCTCTTGTTGACTTATATCAATATTCCTTCTTTCAAATAATAACTAATTTCATAACCAGATTTTTTTTCTTAAATACAAATAAAAGAAAATAGAAATCTACTTGAGTGTGAACAATGCATTTTCCTTATAACCTTAAACAGGTACTCTCATAGCCAAAATCAAAATAAATAAATGCAATAAAAATTTATAAAAAAATAAGTTCTTAAACTATTCAATATTTTTATTAGAAAATATAAATTTAATTATAACATTGTATCACAGTTTGCAAAAATATTTTCATGTAATGTATAAAAGAACGAAAAATAATATATATCTTATGCTTGATGACCCACCTATTTGAAACATTATCGTATAAAAAGAATTGCTGAAAAAGTTGCCTTAACTTTATTGCTGAATAACAAACATTTCAATGATTTCTAAGAAAAACCTTTTCTCTATGACATTATATAATGTATATTAAACTACAACACATGGTAAAACTAATCTTAAGACTTATAATAATCACTTAAAACATAGATGTTAACTCTCCCGGTTTCACCGGGAGACTCATGGTTTCGATGGTCAAACTCCCACCTCTAGATATATAGTCCAAAGCTCATGGTAGACAATTTCTACGATTAAAAATGTTTGTTTCATAACCGGAAGTAAACAACGGCTGTTTTTCGCTGTTCTTTTTCGCTGTTCCGTTCTCCACCCTATGATATTAACGTCCTTAATGAGATTTGAAATGAACACTTCTCATTGATTACATTAACAACAGACAAAATGGCTTCACCTCCGTGGAAAAGGAAACGATACAACAGCAGATTTCAAAACGAGTGGCTCAAGGAATTTGACTTTTTGACAAAAAATGACAGAGCAGATTGTTATGCATTCTGCACAATCTGCAGAACTCATTTCTCTGTAGCCCACTCAAATGCTGACTGTTCAGTTGTGTTAGGAAAATATTTACATGTTTCAGGTCACAACTAAATAATGATACATTGTGCAAATTATTAGCCTCAAAATTAAATATTGATGAGAAATGCTGCAAGTACAAACCCAGTAAAAGTGTTTGTAAAAGTGTAAAACAGGCTGTGGTGAACTATAGAAAGGGATAAGACAGCAAAGCTTCTAGCTCATAATGTGCTAACAACACTTTTTCATTTCATGTACATTACCAGATATCTATTTATTGAAATATATACACTTGTTATCTGATTTGTTATTCTAAATAATGAATAAATAATCATTTATTAACAATTTTGTTGTTGCACATCGCGCGTAAAAAGGTTGATGATGGATCTCACTGAGAGCTCACTGTCAGCCAGTGAGATCTCCCTAAGAGGCACTTTCAAAAGTTAACATCTCTGCTTAAAATACTATTAGAGAAGAATTTTGAATATCTTCAAAGAAAATTTTTAAATACAACAAATATGTAATTTTAATTAGCATTGATCAATGATATGACTTAGTGAGATAATAGTTTTATAGACAAAATAAATTTTTGATAACGAATTAATAACAATTAGACATAAAATTTAAAAAATCATTTAATTATAACATTAGCCAAATCATAATTCCTATGCAATATCAATAATATACATAAACGTTTCAAAAAATATAATCATTTTAAAATCAATCTAATTAAAATTAGATCTTTAATTGATTTCCCCGTTGGATATTAATACATGAAATACTAGAAAGGGGGAGGGGCAATTAAGATCTATTTTTAAAAAGATTGCAAATTATGTCCCTTTCCAATAAATATGGCACTTAACACCATGAGAAATGTTTTAATAAATATACCACTTAACACCATGAGAAATGTTTTAATAAATATACCACTTAACACCATGAGAAATGTCTATATGCCACTTAACACCATGAAAAATGTCTTAACTAAAAGAACCATCAGGTTGCATCATGACCACTTTGTTTTCTTTCCTTGCCTTTTCTGCAGCAAACACCAACATATGGCTATACAATGTCTCGTCAGGGCCTGTCACTATATTTCCTGGATCATTATTCTGTATTAAAAACAACATTAAAAACAATAAGTGCCTGTAAAATTCCAACGAAACTACTCTGAACGCAGCTATAATGTTGTATTATTTTCTCATAACATTCAAGTCATTATAAATTTCTATAACATAAGTTTACATATCAATAATAACAAAAACAAAATCAACAGGAGTAAAGCTTGATAACATTTCATTGCTTCATTAATTTTGTTTACATTATCCATTAATCTTAAATTGATCGAACTCTAATAGTAGTTGGATTTAATTCCATATGTAAGCTTGGCTCCTTAGAAAATTGTATATCACACCACAGATCTGATGGTAATCTGAGTAATCTGCTCTTACATGCATATAATATGTGTGTGTAAATACAGTAAAGCCTGCCCATGAGGTCACCTCTATTCAACAGTAACCTATATTAAAAGGTGACCTGTTTCTTGTTTAGTCATAGAAAATTCCATATGAATTGAACCTATTTTAAGAGGTCACCTGTCTTAAAAGACCACTTTTTCTTTGTCCAAAAGGTGACCTCCTAAGATAGGATATATATTCCCAGGGATCTTTGATTTGCATCAGTGGTGTAATAGTTAGTATGATGCCTTGATGGTATAAATTGTAGGTTCAAGCCACAGTCAGTTCAAACCAAAGACTATAAAATTGGTATTTGCTGCTTCTCCACAAAGCACACAATATTAAAGAGCAATAGCAAAGATGGGCTGGGTCAGAATCATAACAAGGGCAATGCAAAGCGTGGCATATCCCCTCGCCTAACAATTTGACCCGTTGACCTTAACCTTTGACCTTGAAAATCAATAGGGATCCAGATTCTCTTAAGGGCTAAGTATGCTCCAAGTTTGGTCAAAATCCATTGAAGGATATTGATTCCAAAGTGTTCACAAGGATGTTACGGAAGGACGGTAGCGTTACTATATCCCTTCGCAATTTCGTTGGCGAGGGGATAATAATGTGTCCAAGTGGGGAGACATGTCTACCCACAGACTGCTGTTTCAGCGATCTAGCACTATAAAAATCAAACTATGCATACTGGTCTAGTACAAAACACACATCATCTCATCGAAATGGAACTTGTTCACTCAATGATATAGTTGAAAGCTTGCTCACTCTCACTTGGCGTTTAACAACAATCACTCGTCTCCATGCATCTTTGACCACATTTATTCCTCCCTATGCATACATTACAGTCCAACAAAATATTGATATACAGTAAGACCTGTATTAAGAGGTCATCTTTGGGACAAAGAAAAAAGTGGTCATTTAAGACAGGTGACCTCTTAAAAGAGGTTCAATTCATATGAAATTTTGTATGATAGGACAAGAAAAAGGTGAACTTTTAATACAGGAGACTGCTTAATAGAGGTGACCACATGAGCAGGTTTGAATATAGTTGATACATACTGCTATGGCTTCAATAAAACTGCCTATACAGTAGAAATCAGCACCTCCATGACCTGACAAACGAGGAACATCTTTTGTATCTGTACTAATCCTAGCTAAAAAACAATAAACAATATTCACAATCAAAAATATTTTCCACAGTAATCTATGTTATTTAAATACAACCATGTATAAAGAAATAAATATATATCAACTTGATTTTATTATGATTGCCACAATTTGTTGTGCAGTAGCTAGGCACTTATCAATAATAAAGTTTGTCAGTGACTTGCAGCAGGTCAGTAGTTTTTTCAAAGATACTCAGGTTTCCTCCACCAAAAAAACTGACTGCCACGATATATATTAATTATTAGTATGTTTTTTCGCAAGACAAGGATTATCAGTTGCATATCAGATGAGCTCGAAGAGTGAATCTGATATGGACCTGATAATCCTTGTCGAGCGAAAAAAAATACTAATAATTTTTTATCGGTAATTTCACAATTTTAACACAGCTTTGTGATTTTTTTGTTGTGTTTTGATCTTTTTTTTTAATACTAATAATTTTTTTATCGGTAATTTCACAATTTTAACACAGCTTTGTGATTTTTTTTGTTGTGTATTGACCTTTTTTTTCAATGAAAGGTTTAGTGACGTCACGTTAGACCGCGCATGACAAATGACCAACAGCTGATAATTTCTTGTATCACGAGTCGGTGGTCAACTGAACGTTGTTACTAAATTTATCGGGTAGTAAAGATCAAAGGAAACTGTAACAAATTACCGATAAAACAGAAAGTGTTTGAAAGTGGTGTTAAACCCCACTATCCTTAACCCTTATTCATAATACACAGTCCTTCTATGGTATTGTTATATATAAGTATATAGTCTTTCTCATGCCTTGTGTAATTTATGTAAGAAAGATGTTGAAGATGAAATCCAGGCACTGATTGCACAGGTAATTGTATATACATGTACCATACGATCATGACCAAGAAATGTATCATCGCCAAATAAAATATTTTCCATTCATTATTTAGGATAATTCATAAATTACAACTCTGCTGATATAGGTGATAAGTTTCATTATATAATGTTGTGTTATTATTTAAATCAAGAAATGTAAAAATATTTACAAACTTATTGCTGTAATAATGTCAATACCTTTAAATTTAATTAAATATTTTCTTCATGTAATGTTATTGTATTAGAGTGAGTGAGTGATTGTTGTTTAATGCCAATTCAGCAATTTGTCATCTATATCATGGCAAGAACAAGTTAATTTTCAATGATTTGATTTATTGTGTTTAATGCCACTTTCAGCAATATTTCAACTGTATCATGGTGACCACTTTTAGTGGTGGAAGAAGCCAGTGAAAACCACCAACCATGGGCAAGCAACCGGTAAATTTTATCACTTGTGGCAGCGAGTCGAGTGCACCCTTTTTGTAATTTACAAAGCCGGGCATGAACACACGCCGTATTCGTGATAGGCTTGCATGAGTTGTTAGGTAATCCAACTACACAACTCATTGAGCCACCCGGGCCCTTAATTTTCAATGAGATGATGATGAGATCTGCTTTGTACTAGACCAACACGCTGAGTTGAAATTTTAGTGCTAGCTCACTGAAACAACAGTCCGCGGGTAGATATGTCGCTCCACTCAAGAGACATTATTCTGATTCTGAGCCAACCAGTCTTTCCTCTTTCTCCTTAATGCTGCATGCTTTATGGAGAAGCAAAAAATACCAATTTTTTAGTCTTTGGTTTGACCCGACCAGGGCTCGAACCCACGATCTACCTCACTCAAGTGAGCACGCTAACTTTTACACCACCGATGTGGTTTCATTGTATTAGAAAAACTGTGTAAATTTATAAAGATTATCAATATGAAAGTTCCACTTCCTGGTTAGTGTAATTGTAAATTTTTCCACATATGTACAAAACTTAATATGTTGTATATAACTGTCAACTTCTCCGTAACTATATATATTTGGTTTATGAGAATAAAATTCATTCATTCATTCAAATATTTTGCTGCTGTATAATGAGCGAGCGATTGTTGTTTAACACCAAGTGAACAATCACCAATTTTATAATCTTTCTCTTTAAGAGGAAAGACTGGTTGGACCAAAGTCAGGATAATGTGTCATTGAGAGGACTGACAAGGTTTTCTGTGGACTGTTGTTTCAGTGAGCTAACACCATCAAAGTTTAATTCTGCATGTTGGTCTAGTACAATACAAACATCATCTTCTCATTAAAAACAACTTGTTCTGGCTATGGCATAGCTGAAATATTGCTCACTTAAATAACAATCACTCATATTAAACGATGAATTGATTGACTAAAAAAATGCCATTTTTCAAAATTTCCATAAAAAGTTCTATAAATTTGGAATAACAAATGTAAAAACATTATTAACACTGAAAAGCCACATACAAGAATGTCTTAAATTTCAAAATAATTAAAGCAGGCTTCTGTTCCAATCTAACAAGTAATAAAAAAAAACAATTTTCAGTAATCCAGGTTCCATAACTCTGAATCAACACAAGAAAATATTATTAATGGTATCTATACATACCATGATCTCCACGAGTAAAATCATACAGAATAAGTGTTCCACTACCCATACCAAAGTTTAATTCTCCCTGAAAGAGATTATAGACAAAACTGTATATGTTATAAATCCATGCATCATGATACCCTAGTTCATTCCAATAATGTATTGGTACCCCAGGGTTTGTATCCTATATACCCTCAGGCTATTATAAATCTAAATGAGCCCCTTTTTTGATATGTCATGTAAAAAGATCTCTAAAGCACTAGAAGGTGATCCATTATCTTGTTGTGTTAGATCTTTATACATGACATATCAGTAAAGGGGTAGCAATTAATATAATTGTTTTAATTAGATTCCAATACGGTTGTTTCGAATCATTTCCATTCCGTCAAAAGTTTTCGTCTGTCAGACCACATGATTTTGATGGAATGTTAGGCACTGGACTTCCGGTGTCAATGTACACAATGAAAACTCCAATTTATATGTAGCATTTTAACTTCCTCAACTTGAAGAATTTTAAACATTTTCTGTAAAAAACAGATACAAATGTATCAATTAAGTTATTCTATTTGTATCAAAGACTTCAATGCACAGACAATTACTTCTTTAAAATTAAATTTGTTTTCTTTCTTTATTTACTGCTGTCAGCATCATGAGTCATGACTGAAAGGAAAACGATCTGTCTTGATATGTTTCTGTTATCAGACAGACAGTAGGTACTGAACACCAGTATTTACTCAGCCGTTTACTTGGAATCTCTATATTACAATTATTTTTTAAACTACCCCATATATGACTATAATATGTTGACGTCGTTACAGTAATAGCGTTAACACCGGAAGTCATCTGCCTAACATTTCAGATGTCAGGACACAAAAAAGACGGAACATGGTCGGAATTGACATGATTCGAAACAACCTAATTTTCATAGCATTATTGCTGGTTTCTCATGATTTTTTTTAATATAATTTCCCTCTTTTACGTCCCCTATTGACCCTTCTCCATGGGGGTATAACTATTTTTTTTGTATTTGTAACCCCATTTCTGCCATGCTTGGTTCCATGATTATTTTTTTTTTGTGTTTTAACGCCACTTTCAACAATATTTCAGCTATATCATGGCGACCAGTTTTAGTGGTGGAGGAAGCCAGATTACCCAGAGAGTGTCACCGACCATGGGCAAGCAACTGGTAAGCTTTATCACATGCGCCTGCGAGTCGAGTGCACCCTTTTTTGTAAATTACAAAGCCAGGTGCGAACCCACGCCGTATTGGTGATAGGTTTATATGAGTTGTTAGATCCAACGACCTAACTCATTGAGCCACTCGGGTTCCATATATGGTTTAGTGGTTGAGGAATTCTACAGGAGAAGATAACAAACTATGAAGACAATGGGGTCAGGTGAGGTAACAAAAAAAGAGTTTGTCAGTGACTTGCGACAGGTGGGTGGTTTTCACTGGGTCTTCCGGTTTCCTCCACAAGTAAAACTTGCCACCACGATATAATTGAAATATTGTTGAAAGTGGTGTTAAACACCATCAAACATCAAACAATCAATGAAAAAGTGGCCTTATTAGAAGAATGGCATCTCTCAAGGGGAGGTAATTTATTAGTATTTTACTATCTGTCTATCTGAAGTTAGGCCTGATAAGAGGGATGGTATTTAATGGGAGAGGCCTTATAAGAGGGATGGTATTTAATGGGAGAGGCCTGATAAGAGGGATGGTATTTAATGGGAGAGGCCTTATAAGAGGGATGGTATTTAATGGGAGAGGCCTGATAAGAGGGATGGTATTTAATGGGAGAGGCCTGATAAGAGGGATGGTATTTAATGGAAGAGGCCTTATATGAGAGGGACTACAGTATTATTATTAAAGTATCTAACAATTTGATTGCTCAGACTTTACCTTTGTTCCAAATACTTTAACTTTTCTGTCACAAATGTCATTTGTAAATGCAATCATGGTCATATTTGCAGTGGCTCCATCTTTAAATTGCATGTTGACAACTTGATTAGACATGACATCATTGTCACAGTCATATACACACTTTCCATAGGGGCCTGTCCTCAAAGCTTCTGTAATGTTTTCTATATCTGGTATTGGTTCCAACACCGATACTGGCCATCCTGTATGTCTCTAAAAAAAATATTTCAAATATCATGCACTTTAATAGTTCTGAGTATACTTCATGGCTGTCATGATCGCATAGTAGTTCGATTTACAACTACCTGTACAATCAGTGTCTATAACCACTAATGTTGAGAGTTTGAATCCCGCAAATGGCGAGGTGTACTCGACACAGTGACTTGTGGCAGGTCGGTGGTTTTCACCGGGAACTCCAGTTTCCTCCATCAATAAAAACTGACAGACACAATATAACTGAAATAGTGTTGAAGGTGGCATTAAACACCATAACACTAACACCCTAACATACTTAATTAATATAAACTTAAATTTGAGATGATGCATGAAACTCCATGTTACTGGTTCAATAAGAAGAATTTATCATGCCTTCTCTTTCCTCAAAAGTGCTGTCGATTTTGATTTTTTTTTTTGTGCTTAATGCCACTTTCAGCAATATTTCAGCTACATGTATATCATGGCGACAAAGTGCTGTCGAAAAATTCAAATTCTACATAGGGGTTGTGATGGTATAGTGGTCCAATGCAATTAATTACTATTACTATTAATCTGATCACAAATGAGATATATGGTCATTATTATGTATCCTAAGTCAAGGAGTTAACATTCTCAACTTTAACCCTAGATGAAAAGTTGTCTTCAGGTACTTGCCAATAAAATGGTGTCTCACATGATGCAGGTGATAAATTGATGTAAGTATAGCTTAACAAACATATGATCAACTAATCAAATAATATGTATACAGCCATGTTCAATGTTACAATTTAATTCATCTGTAATTTTGGTTTTCTTGCTCCCGAAGACTTTTTAATTATTTAGCTTTCATATATTTTGACTTTGAACGTACCTGATGAAG
>MJUT01007078.1:187030-202543 GCA_002080005.1 Gigantidas platifrons
GTGTCCATGAATTTTTTTTTTTTTTATGTTAAATAATATGAAATATTGACATCCACACTTGCCTTTTGGACAGCACATTTCTGTGTCCACACTTGCCCTCAGGCAACACTTGTTGCTTGACAATAAATATTTATAATATTATCATGTGTAAAGACGAAAGGGAAACTGTACAAATCGTTGATAAAGATCTGTTCTTGACATTTTTACTAATATAAGGCCTGTTTTTTAATTCTCAAACTTGTTTATGGTTGAAAACAACCTGAAACATGTTTTTAAATCATGAACCATAAACATGTTTAAGATATATAAAAAACGCAATGGTTGAAGAACAATATTTAAGAGAAATTTTCTAGTATTAATTATTTTTTAACAAAGTAAAATTAATTCTTCATTAACAAATACAACAATTCAACTCTTAAACACACAAACAAAACATAAACAACACAAAAACAACCAATAAAATAATTTAATTCTTTATAAACAAATACAACAATGCAGAATGTCAATAAATAACTTGGAAATGGGTCTATAAATACACAGATGTTTCTATTAAAATCATATACTGGTAATTAACAAGGTTCAAACATATTCAACCGTGCTTCGATCCCGGTTAAGATGTTCTTTAACCATTTAACCGCATGGTTAAAACCACACCGTAAAAAAACACTCAACCATAAAAAAGTTTAAAATCAGGTTAATGGCCAAGAATTAAAAAACAGGCCTATAATCACATTTAGCAGCGATTCTATAGGCCTGTTTTTTAATTCTTAACCATTAACCTGGTTTTAAACTGTTTTATGGTTGAGCGTTTTATTCCGATGTGGTTTTAACCATGCGGTTAAATGGTTAAAGAACATCTTAACTGGGATCGAAGCACGGTTGAATATGTTTGAACCTTTTTAGTTACCAGTATGTTTAAGAGTTGAATTGTTTTATTTGTAAATGAAGAATTCATTTTACTTTGTTAAAAAATAATCAATGAACTAGAAAATTTCTCTTAAATATTGTTCTTCAACCATTGCGTTTTTTATCTATCTTAAACATGTTTCAGGTTGTTTTCAACCATAAACAAGTTTGAGAATATAAAAACAGGCCTTAAATGTTTTTAGTTGAACTCAAATGTAATCCTCGGGATTCAAGGTTAACATAGACTTTAATGCAAATTGAAAGTATTTGATATTTTTCAATAGAAGTTAAATGTGGTAATTAATTTTACCTATAGCCCTTTCTGACACTAAATCAGATTCGTATTTTGATTTTTTTTTCTCTCAAATAATATAGTTTATGTTCATTTTATATTATGAAAATGTACATTTTTGTGTAATACAAATTTTCCATTGAAATCTATGTAAAATGCCGAGGATACCTTGTTGACTTCATATATGCCAGCGTGTCCGGGAATTAATATAAACCCATCCTTATAAAAATCGATCGTTGGTAAACATGTTAAAATGTGAAATTGTATTAAATGATATTTAAATTGTCTATTTGACTACAAGTGTTAGAAGTTACAAAAGTCACAAGTCGTATTCCATGTCCATGGTCCCAGACTCAGTGCTTTCAATTCTAGATTCGCTCTATACACATAATTTTCGAAACACATATATTCAATGTACAAACCTTTTTAATTTTGGTGAAATGTCGAGAGAGGCAACGACGTATCTTATATACGGTGACAGAGCTAATAAAGATATTACACAATAAATAAAAATGTTGCGTAGGCCTACATTGTATATATCATAATCCTGGTGTTACCAAATTTCGATAACGTAACGACTTATTGGCTTATGTCAAGCTTCCCGTAGATTTTTTGTATGAAATACTTTAATAAACTTAAATTACTAATATAGCTGTGCAAAAAAGAAGAAACATCCGATAAACAGTTTGACTGGTGTCAATCTTATGAAGTGTGTCGTTGTTTTTACTTGAAAGAAAATGACGTATCCTTATTTCGATAGGGGAGATAATTCCACCTCATTCGGCCCTAAAATAGTCGTCCCCGATATATCTCGGCCCAAAAAAATGTCGACACTAATCACCAAGTTCGAAGATACTGTGAAGTATATATTTTTTTCAAATATTTTTTTTCTCTCTCAAAAATTGCAGACTGTTGGAAATATAGAAAAATTAAATATCTTATGAAGCCTCAAGATGACCTTTGATTGTAGTTGATAAAATTCGAGATTTTTTTTTAATGGAAAACATGTTTAATTTTAAAATAAAATAAATATACAGACATAAACTTACAAAAAAATCATAGATTTAATTAGTTTTTCATTGGTAGCACTTTATTCTCACTTCTGTAAGTTGCCACTCTTTAAAGATGTCTCTGAACGTCATTTGAACAATTTCATAACATGACACCTTTCGCTTTCCAAACGTTTTATTTTTGGACAGGGATTCCACTATCCTGGCGTTACCAAATTTCGATAACGTAACGATTTACTGGCTTATGTCAAGCTTCCCGTAGATTTTTTGTATGAAATACTTTAATAAACTTAAATTACTAATATAGTTGTTTAACTGTGCAAAAAAGAAGAAATATCCGATAAACAGTTTGACTGGTGTCAATTTTATGAAGTGTGTCGTTGTTTTTACTTGAAAGAAAATGGCGTATCCTTATTTCGATAGGGGAGATATTCCAACTCATTCGGCCCTAAAATAGTCGTCCCGATATATCTCGGCCCAAAAAAATGTCGACACTAATCACCAAGTTCGAAGATACTGTGAAGTATATATTTTTTTCAAATATTTTTTTTTCTCTCTCAAAAATTGCAGACTGTATAGAAATATAGAAAAATGGAATATCTTATGAAGCCTCAAGATGACCTTTGATTGTAGTTGATAAAATTCGAGATTTTTTTTAATGGAAAACATGTTTAATTTAAAATAAAATAAATATACAGACATAAACTTACAAAAAAATCATAGATTTAATTAGTTTTTCATTGGTAGCACTTTATTCTTACTTCTGTAAGTTGTCACTCTTTAAAGATGTCTCTGAACGTCATTTGAACAATTTCATAACATGACACCTTTGGCTTTCCAAACGTTTTATTTTTGGACAGGGATTCCACTATGTTCTATTTTTAGAATATATTAGCGTAGAGGCAGACGATCAAGACAATGACAGTTCAGTGGATTCTAATTAAGTTTTCATGAGGAAAATCAACGTTTTGCGGTCAAATAAAATGGTATTAGTGAAAACATAGTTTTTCTAGTCTAGGAGGAATAAAATAAGTTACTCACTTCTTTTAAAGACATTTTCTAGATTTTTGTTTACTTGTGGTAGACGTCAACACTAGGTCGTTCTATACCAAAAAGTTCCGGGTGGTAACGTCATCAGTATCCGAATGCGACACTAAAAATACTGACCTATCGAAATTAGGTTCTTATCGAATTTCGGACACTGCACAAATATGGCTTTTCCCGTAGTTTCAGAGTTATTTCCCTTCGTAGCCATGGCTGGGCAACGCTAATGAAGAGACACACACTAAAAATGGCATATATCTACCGTACGTAGGGTAACTTCCCACTTGGTCTACTCCCATTTGGTCTATTCCCATTTCGTCTACTATTTGACCATTCCCATTTGGTCTAATCCCATTTCGTCTACTGTTGAAAATTTAATAATTCCCATTTCGTCTACTTAATGAAATTTTATGAAATAGAGGTCTATAACATCTTTTAAATTAAAATTATAGTGTATTAGGTTTGTGATTGTGTATTCTTTTTCTGTTCATGTTTTCATTGTTTTCATCTTCTATTCTATAAAATAATGTAAACCGAGTACAATTCTCCAGAATTTCAAAAATGTTAATCACTGTAAAAAAACAGAGGAATATGTCACTTTTTAATAATCAATCATATTGTTTATGTTACAAGCTCATTATTAAATATAATAATTTTTTGTACATTTGTATCACCAAGCTTAAATGTATTTCATACACAACTTTGATTTGTTTTGTATAATAAATAAATATTTTACATAAAATAAAAAAAATAGCTATGTCTTAAAAATAGTTCTACCCTTTAATTAAGAAAGTACATGACATTGAATTTTTTTTTAAATGTGTATAAATACATATCATAAACATTTTAAATTGAAACTTTTAAACTTTCCCCATAATAGAGTGAAATTGTTTTTTATATGTTGTTTTAGTATATAAAATTCATAGAGTAGACCAAATGCAACACTATCATTTTTCTAGAGTAGACCAAGTGGGAATAGACCAAATGGGAATAGACCAAATGGGAGTAGACCAAGTGGGAATGAACGGTACGTACACACATAATACTGAAGTACAAAGTGGTGTTTTATATGAATCATGCACGAAAACGGTGGACATTTTTATATGTATCATTTATAAGTTAGAGTTTATAAATATGACAATTGATTGATTGATTGATTGATTGATTGATTGATTGATTGATTGATTGATTGATGTTTAGCGTCCAGCGAGCAATTTTACAATAAATCAATATGTAGGTTGAAAACGGGGGACGGATAGGCCAATGGCCAAAAAAATTTAAACGCCACCGGACTCGAAACAAGGAAAGGTGATGGGTAGGGACGGAAAATTTAGCCAGTGCAAAAATAGGTCTCCTATGGACCACTCCGTATCATGAGCATAATGCTCATAATGACCTCTTACATTGGGTTCTTTAACGTGCGAAGAGGGTGGCAATCTCTCAACACGCCGGGACCTCGGTTTTATTTACGTCTCATCCGAAGGACGGGTTGGTTGTGAATTTATACATCCCGCGCAATCGACGCAATCAAGCCGAAGAAGTTCTCGATCCCATTTCTATACCCCGGGGTTCCCGAGGGGTTGGCCCCTTTTAGATGACTAGTGCCTCTAGGACGGAGAACCTGCCTGGTGTCTATTCTACCCCCGGCACACCCTCTGGGAGGGGGCAATAGACCATATATTTATTAGCACAAACACAGGCCCAAGATAACAAGGAGATACGACATTTTAGTACATTAATAAAGTCAGTATGATGTACATTAATAAAATGAGTATGATGTACATTGATTGTATACATAAATGTATGATACATTGTATATATTTAAGCACATTGTGCACAAAAACAAAAAGAAAGAGAAAAAAACACTATCACTGTGTAATACATTTTCTTTTTTCACATATAATTTCAATATAAGATTATGATAACTTTAGTACTCTATTCAACTTAGATTGAGTATTTTATTTTTGGAAATATACCATTCTTCATTTTGAATGGATTATAAGTGAGATAATTTGTATTCAAATAAATTTATTTCATGTTTGTAAATAGGACAATGCCATAGGAAATATATAGATACAAAAAAATGTACATGTATACAAAAAGAAAAAAGTTAAGCACCCCCTGATATATTAAAACATAATAAGTTACACTTAGTTTAGATTCTAATATTATTTATCTGATATCATTCTTAAAATTTGATTGGTAGATACCAAATCACATGATATACTGTATAAACAAAGGTTGCACTGTCAACAATTTTTGTAATATAGAAAATAGCAGATTGCACGGTCACACAGCACGTTACTAAAAATAAACATAAATTTTCCCAAATCACGACCACGTGGTAAAATCAGAAGATAGACTTTTTCAATGTTAAAATGATAAAATTGTTATTTGAATTACAATTTTGTTGAGTTTAAAGAAAAATAATAAATAGTGTTACATGTTATGTCCTTTTGTGTGTTTACAAAATCGATAAAGAAAAATGCAGTGATATATATACAAAATTTAAAAGTTACAGCATTGGATAAATAGTTTTAATTCCTGCTAAATTTTCCTTATATTTGTCAATAATGTGGATTAATAATATAACAATTGTAGCTTTTGTATGAAGTCGATACGTGGTTTATATCGACCAACAGAAGTATATCGACCTCGGACTACGTCCTCAGTCGATATGCTTCTATTTGGTCCATATAACCACGTATCGACCTCATACAAAAGCTATAATTGTATAATATTTATATTGATTATAACAAGAACAATGTTCAATTAAAAAGATGTGCTTACACAGGTGTGACCATTATGTCTAATATCGACTAGTCATGCACATGAACCATGCCTCTCGCATTACTCAAAATTCAGTATGTTGTTCACGCTTCGAATTTGAGTATTTAAGTCCGGTGTTTTTAAAAAAAAATATTCATTCTTTTCTCAGTAAGCATCATGGTACGAAGGCGAATATCAGAATCACAAAGATAGCAAATAATCGGCATGCATATAACATGGATGTTCTTCAAAGCTATTGGACGTCTAGGGCTACCACTATACTGTAGTCAGCCGACTGGTGAGAAAACACACACAAACCAACAATGTGAAAGACTTGCCAAGATCCGGCAGACCACGGGTAACAACTGATCGTGACGACAGGGCGTTGCAGCGTTTGCTTAGACGGATGCTATTCGCAACCAGTCCCGTACTCAAACAACACTGGCTGCCCAATAGACGTCTGTCAACAAGAACAGTTAGAAACCGTCTGAAATAAGCGGGACTTAAGTCAAGTAGAGTCATTAAACGACCACTGTTGGCAGACCGACATCGACGAACACGTTTGGCATTGTGTTTAGCACGACGTGTTTGGAATTTAAGGACATAGCGCAAGATCCATTGATCAGACGAGAACCGGTTTCTGCTTCATGTAGCCGACGGCCGGATGAGGGTTTGGAGACACACAAAAATACAGCCTATACCCCAAGGAACATCCAGCCAACTGTCCCTTACGGTGGCAATGGTTTGGGGGTGTATCTCTCATGACTGCAAGCTGGATTTAGTCACCATATATACTAGGCAACCTAACTGGTGATCAGTACATCAGAGACGTCTTGCAACCAGTTGTTGTCCCCCATTTCGACAACCACGCACCCACTAGCTACAAGGATTGTGTATATGGACCGATGACAACGCCAGGCCTCATCGTTCAAGAGCAGTAACCGCCTACGTCCAAAGCGAAGCCGTGACTTCTGTTCCTTGGCCAGCTATGAGCCTGTATTTGAATCCCATACCGGTAGAGCATATTTGGGACATGTTAAGTCATCGTATACAGGCTCGGTAACCTCCCGTGCAAAACATTCGTCAGGTGGAAGCAGCATTGCATCGGGAATGGCAGCAGCTATCACAACAGCACATTCGACGTCTAACTGGAGGGATGAGACGCAGGGTTGAGGCCGTCATCCAAGCACGTGGGGGTTACACCCGGTACTGAACTTTGTACAATAGATGTCGTCAAGTGATTCATAAGTGACGTTTTGAAAGTGAAATGACAATCTTATCGTGCTTTTTGAACTGTGAAGGTCAATACTTAAAATGGACATGTTTTACTGCAAAAACTGGCCTTGTCGGGTCAAACCAAAGTCCATCAAATAGGTATGTGTTGCTTCTCCGCTAAGCATGCATCATTAAGGAGTAAGAGTAAAGATTGGATGGCTCGGAATAAGAATAATGTGTCCGAGTGGGGCGACATTTCTATCCCCGGACTGTTGTTTCGGTGAGCTAGCATCATCTCATTGAAAATTAACTTGTTCTCGCCTTGATATAGCTGAAAAATTGATGAGCTGGCGTTAAACAACAATCACTCACTCAATAGTAAAGACCCTCCTCCCTCCCCATCTTTTCACCCTTAAAACCTCCAGCCTTCCTTCAACCTCATCCCCTCTTAAACCCTCCGCCTTTTCCCACCTTAAAACCCTTCCCTATGTCTCTTTAACCCTAGTACCCTATCCCCTTTTACCCAAACCTTCCCATTTTAACCTTGTCACTACCCTTTCCCCTAACTTTCCCCCAGCTTTACCCCATAAGCCTAGCCCTTTCCCGTAACCCTTACCCCTTCCCCTAACACTTACTTCTATCCTTTACCCTAACACTTTCCACCCTAACCTTTTTCCCCATCTATGACTCTTTCCCCCATCCTTAACCTTTTCCCCGTATCCCTAATCTTTTCCCCATATCCCTAACTCTTTCCCCGTATCCGCCTAACCCTTTCCCCTATCCCTATCCCTAACCCTTTTTTCCTAACCCTTTATCCATAACCCTTCCCCTATGTTTATGTGGTTGGGAACAATTTGCAATGTACCCTTATATAACATAAGAAAACTGGTCTGGATTTTGAAGGATGAACATTAATTTAAGTTATTATCAAATTCATTTTATTTATAATAGAAGAGGTAAACGTAGCAAATCATTTTAGCAATGAAACTATTATTTAAAAGCCGAATTACAACAAGAAATAGTTAAATATTCTTAGCTTGTCATTATGGATTTTGTTCAATTTCAACTTCTATTTGTACATAATTTAAGATGATTGTTAATTTCTAGGATTTATTTTTAGTTGAAATATATAGGAAAATCAAAGTCAATTTTTATTTGTAGTGTTTAAATTATGTGCAAATAAAAACAACTCATATAAACATAATGAGCAAATAAACAATCAAAATATAGACAATTCCGATTGTTTTGGTGTAAAATTTGTTAAAATCTATCCAGAAATGACTTCAAAATATTTTTTTGAAAAAATATGGTTTGGTTTTTTTTTTACATGCACGACTCTCGTTGTTGCCTTTCCCTATAATATAATATCCCCTCAATCAATATCCATTGTTTCCTTTCCTGGTACTATAATATCCCCTCTATCAACATCAACTACAGTGGATCGATTTTTTAACATCTTGTTGGAGCTTGTCACAAAATCTACCTCCGACAATATTTTGTTGAAAAACATAAAAATTAAAGTCGGTTTTAGTAAAATATGACATTTGCACAATATTCGACGATATATTTATCCAACAGCAGCCTGAGGTGGTGAAGTGAGTTCAAACTAAGCCTAAGGTACATTCACAGGGGCTTGAATCGCTTTCATAGAGGTCACTCGTCCTATATACCCTATATATAGGCCGCGTGACCTCTATGAAAGCGATTCAAGCCCCTGTGGGTACATTGTACATTTTTTGTACATGTACGAGGGGAAGGGGAATATGGCCATTATTATCACACTGGCAGGGGCTCCCATTAATATGTTCACATCACCAGGTATATGTTAAAAGGAAGAAGGGAGGATACCTTTTTTTTTTTGGTGCCGAAAGTGAAAGTAGGGTTTCGGCACCTTTTTATACTGCAATTGGTAACTTCACAGGATTGATAAAGGGTGCCATATAAACTTTTGCTTTATACGGTCAATCACCATATAAAGTCTCCTGGTAAATGTACCTTTAACTTCAACTTACAAGCTATAAAAGCAAAACAGTCTGGGTCCCTGAAATCACTGTTGTTGCGTAACAATGTAATTTTGCTTGTGACCTTATAAAGCAAGCTTGATTGGTGCCATAATTTCCTCTGCAGATTTCATCGTTTGAAAACACGTTTTTTCTGAAGGGTCATGTGAGCTATTGCTACCACTGGGCGTCCGTCGTCCGTCTGTCGTTAGCTTTTTGCATTTTAATCAACTCCTCTAAAACCACTGGGCCAATTTGAACTAAACTTTGGTGGAATGGTCCTTGGGTGGTCCCCTTTCAGAATTGTGTCCAACAATCCCCCTGCCAACCAAGATGGCTGCCGTTACTAAAAATAGAAAATTCGGCAAAACCAGTTTTTTCATTTATTGATCACATGATTTGACGTAAACTGCAGGCATCATTACTTCCGGTTTGGGTAGCAACGCCTGACGTGAATGTAAATACAACGTCATGCGCGTCATTTACGGTAAAAATGGAAAGGTCCAAGCTTTCCAAGGACTGGTGCTGTGTTCCTCAGTATGAATCTGATGGAAGGAAGCGTGGGAAGTATGCATACTATAGCATATTCATTGTCTTTTTTGTACAGCTTGAGGCGATCATCATTCCAATCACACTTTTTTAATAAATATATTATAAGTATATCACACTGTTCAATATTAGGCAACAGTTTTAAATCCGACGACTATATTGGCACTTGTCCGATCTCACACACAACCTGTGTTACACCGTTCTCCGTTATTGTTCTCCTGTTTATTTGTGAAAGTTCGTAGTCATTTGTTGACGTTATTTTCTCTAGATCTAATTCTTGGGCAAGTTCACATAACTTGACTAATTCATGTTTTCTATACAAATGACATGTTATGCCTCTATGCTGTAAATATTCCTTTAGATCGGGAATCTGCCATCGGAATAAATCTACTTGAATATCATGATAATAATGATAAACGTAATCTGCTGACAAACCGGAAATTTAGATGCTTGTTGTTTGGTTGCTACGATATGCCAATCGTACCTCCAATTTGAAAACCGCTTTAACCCGAAAATACCGTATTGGGCCCAAACTATGGTGGAATGGTTTTCAGATGGTCCTCTTTGAGAATTGTGTCCGACGACCCCGGCCGCCAACCAAGATAGCCGCTGTTGCTAAAAATAGAAAATTTGGCAAAAAAATCACTTCAAATTTATCTCCTCTGAAACTACTGGGCCAGTTGGGCCCAAACTATGGTGGAATGGTCTTTAGATGGTCTCTTTCAGAATTGTGTCCGACGACCCTGGCTGCCAACCAAGATGGCCACCGTTACTAAAAATAGAAAATTCAGCAAAAAATTACTTAAAAATTATCTCCTCTGACACTGCTGGGCCAATTGGGCCAAAACTATGGTGGAATGGTCTTTAGGTGGGCATCTTTCAGAATTGTGTCCGGCGACCCTGGCCGCCAACCAAGATGGCCACCGTTACAAAAAATAGAAAATTCGGCAAAAAATCACTTACAAATTATCTTCTCTGAAACTGCTGGGCCAATTGGGCCCAAACTATGGTAGAATGGTCTTCAGATGGTCCTCTTTGAGAATTGTGTCCGACAACCCTGACCGCCAACCAAGATAGCCGCCGTCACTAAAAATAGATAATTTTGCAAAAAATCACTTAAAAATTTTCTCCTCTGAAACTACTGGGCCAATTTTGGCCAAACTATGGTGGAATGGTGTTTAGGTGATCATCTGTCAGAATTATGTCCGACGACCCCGGCTGCTGACCAAGATGGCCACCGTTACTAAAAGTAGAAAATTCAGCAAAAAAATCACTTAAAAATGATCTCCTCTGAAACTGCTGGGCCAATTGGGCCCAAACAATGGTGGAATGGTCTTTAGGTGATCCCCTTTCAGAATTCTGTCCGACGACCTGGCCGCCAGCCAAGATGTCCGCCATTACTTAAAATAGAAAATTTGGCAAAAAATCACTTAAAAATGATCTTCTCTGAAACCGCTGGGTCAAATGGGCCCAAACTATGGTGAAATGGTATTTAGATGGTCCCCCTTCAGAATTATATCCGACAACCCCGCCCGCCAAAGAAGATGGCGGCCATTGCTAAATATAGAAGATTCGCAAAAATTCACTTAAGGTGGTACCTTACACTTCAGGTAAAATTTGATCTGCTTGTTTAATTTTCTTATTTTTTTGGCATTGTTTTTGAATATATCCACTGTAATAAATATCAAAATTCTAACAAATTCCAACCAACAGACTCAGAGCTATCAATTCAATAGCCACATAACAGCTTTTCTCTCTGTGGTTTTGATCACTGACATGCTTGAAATCTGCTTACAAACATCATAACGTTCAATTGATTTTTTAAAGAGTTATCTCCCTGTAGTGTTAGGTACCACCTTAAAAATTATCTTCTCTGAAACTGCTGGGCCAACTTTGAGCCAGGTGAGCGATTACAGGCTCCTAGGAGCCTCTAGTTTAGATAATTTCTTAAATATTTGAATTGCAGTATAAAAACAACATACATTCCTTGTCGGCAAATATAAAGTTTATTGGTACTCGCTACAAAACAGGCGAGAAATGCTCGGTAAACCTCGCATTTCTACCTGTTTCTAAAGCTCGTACAAATAAACTTTATATTTGCCGACAAGGAACGTATATTGTCTAATTAACACATAGCTGGTAATGTGAAAAAATATACACATTTTTGTAATTGCAAGCCCCTGTGATTATTATGGGATAATTTCATGTATTGGGTCTGGCATTTATCTTTTAATTACACATTGTGAAAGTATCATGGGTTGTTATTTTGATTGCTGCAGTTGCAGTATTTGCATGAGGATTTATTTCCTTACCTTCTGTTCCGTGACATTTAACAAAACGTATTTGCTTTGATTTATCCTCGAAGTCGTACTGTAATTGTCACCCACCAAAATGCATTCTTTTAATCTTTTTTCTTACGTTCTATAAAATTGTACTACGGAATATATATTTTTGAAATGTTCAGTGTAATTGAACATAATTATATATCTTGTTTGGGAGGGTTATTTGTGAAAAATACTTGAACTAAATTTCCCTCGGCTTTCGGACATTTTATTTTACCCGTCCCAAACATGATATATCTTTAAATATAATGTCAATGGAAGTGAAGTCATTCTTCAAAATTTTTTCTCTCTTTAGTTCTATAATTTGTATTCATTCTGTAACTGGTGTCAGATAAATCATCAAAAAATTTCAGTGACAATTGCAAGTTGTGAAACAAATGGGGACATTTTGAACATTAATATAAGAAAGTTACTTGGATTAGTGATTAAAACAAAATTCTTGTTCCAATATTTCCCCAGATTTTACTGCTATGAGTTTGACATATGTATCCTACACCAGTGGATACATGTACATAAAATGTACATGATTATATTTTTGTTGCCAAGCTTCATATCCTCTATTTGTAATTTCTACATATTGATACTATGTACATGATGTAGCAGACAGTTTGACAACAATATCAGGGATACAAATCATAGCATTTCCAGTGAGTGAGTTATTGTTGTTGTAAGCCTAAGGCCAACTCAGCAATTTTTCAACTATTTTGATGGCGAGAACAATTTGATTTTCAATGAGATGATGATGAGGTCCCCTTTGTGTTTAACCAACACGCTTAAATTGATTTTTTATAGTGCTAGCTCACTGAAACAACAGTCCGCAGACAGACTTGTTGGCACACTGTTACACATTACCCTTATTCCAAGCCAACCAGTCTTTGCTCTTTTGCCTTAATGCTGCGTGCTTAGCGGAGAAGCAACAAATACCAATTTGATATACATTGTAGTTTTTGGGTTGACCCGACATAGCATTTCCAAATTCCATGCACTTGTAAAATAAGGATTCATTAAGTTACAACATAATTTTATCTTTCATATTTGCAGGTCTTTGTTATGTTTTAGACCATAGAGTTTCACAGATATGACCAAAGATGGAAAGGGATCTGCTACCATTCGCAGACGTAAAATCAAGCACAGTCAAGATGACTTGAACAAAGCTCGTACAAGTTGTACTAGCTCCCCCATTACGTCTGATGATGAACAGCAGCATGAAGTGGACGAGGAAGAGGAAGGATATTTGTTTGAGGAAGAGATTCTTGGTCCATCTGTAGTTAAGAAAATTATGTCATCCGAAAAGACCCTTTTCTTGGGTCTTTTAGCATTCCGAATATCAAACGCACTGCTAATCCAAACATCTTTTGTACCAGATGAATATTGGCAGTCTCTGGAAGTTGCACATAATATGTCTTTTGGGTATGTTTCCTTCAAGCCTGTTATGTAGAAGTTGTAAAGTAAGATATGGACTACAGCTTAAGGAATGTACATGAATGAGAAATGTACATCATACTTACAGTACATTCAGAGACATACCATGATAAATCACCGTGATAGTTATATCACACTTCTTAGCGATACTTGTATATCTTTTGTTCAGTTTAACATTTCTTAAAAAGTTCTTTTGTATTTAGAGTGTTTCTTGCTATCACCCAAAATGTACAAGAAAGAAAGTAAATAGATTAAACAGAGCAAAAAATATGTCAGTATCACTAAGAAGAGTGGTGTGTCTATCACAGTGATTTATCACGCTATGTCTCTGACTGTACTGTATCAGTATCACTAAGAAGAGTGATATGTCTATCACAGTGATTTATCACACTATGTCTCTGACTGTACTGTATCAGTATCACTAAGAAGAGTGGTACGTCTATCACAGTGATTTATCATGGCAATGCTATGTCTCTGACTGTACTGTATCAGTATCACTAAGAAAAGTGGTACGTCTATCACAGTGATTTATCATGGCAATGCTATGTCTCTGACTGTACTGTATCCGTATCACTAAGAAGAGTGGTACGTCTATCACATTGATTTATCATGGTATGTCTCTGACTGTACTGTATCAGTATCACTAAGAAGAGTGGTACGTCTATCACAGTGATTTATCATGGTATGTCTCTGACTACTGTATCAGTATCACTAAGAACTTGAGTGGTACATCTATCACAGTGATTTATCATGCTATGTCTCTGACTGTACATGTATATTTTGTTTACGACACCTACCGGTATTTTATGCCCCCGCTAGTGCTGAAAGATGATGGTACATTAAGTGCTCTATTTTTAGTTTCCTTTCGCCAAATGTTTTGAAATTTTACATAATGTTCTTGACCACAATACACAGGTCAAGTTCAAATTTTGTTATTATTTTTCATCATGTTATGGTTCCAGAATAATTCGCCCTACATTATTTGAAAAATGGCAGATTTGTAGTTTTTGTGTTAAGATTCAGTTTCCCTTTGCCAAACGTTTTGAAATTTATAAACTATGAGAGTACAGCTCAGCTGCAGGCTAGGGACTGTTTTACACTCATTTTAAGGTATGAGTTGTACATATTGTGGAAGACCCAACGTATATGATAACTGTGACTGTGAAATGTAGATCTGCAATAAAAAGCATTATTCTATATTAGTAAATTCTTTAGTATAGATTTCTACCTAAATCATTTTTTTAAATAAAAAGACGTATTCACCTCCTCAGATGTAATATTCACCGTCGTAAATCTCACGTGTTTTTTTGGAACATGGATTTTTTTAGGAATGTTTTATTTTAATCAACCAATGAAAAAAAGTAAGATTTGCCACTTTGTAGGACAGAACATTCAAAAATATATTAAATGATAAAGATTCAGATAATAGCATGGTTGTGATGTAAACAATAATGTAGCACTAGGTCAGGACAGTTGACATGTAACTTTTTTTTTATTTCAGAAAACCACTATTTCCTCAAAATATAGAATAAAACAATTACTGTCTTTTGATTCTGTAAATGTGTGGATTAATTGACTTTTGAAAAAAAATTATATTCACTTCGCCCTTTCGGGCTCAGTGAATATCATTTTTTTCAAAAGTCAATAAATCCACACATTTACCTCATCAAAAGACAGTAATTGTATACTACATTGTATTCCATTACATTTTACTTTAAAGTGTAATATTGGATATTCATTCTACATCCATATCCTTACTAATTAATTTGTGTATTAACAACTGTTAATGAAGCCATTAATTTTATAGGTATGGATATCTAACCTGGGAGTGGAGACATGGATTAAGAGGATACCTGTATCCATTTGTATTTGCCTGTTTGTATAAAGTTCTCTACATATTTGGACTTGACAGTAGGATATTGCTGGTAAGTTTTTTTGTTCTGTATTTTTTTTTTTTTTTTTTT